>BPUM01000296.1:0-101340 GCA_020521455.1 Prunus kanzakura | reverse complement strand
GAGACGTAGGCCATCTGTCAAAATGTCCTAAGGGAGACATAGGCAACCTTTCAAAACGTCCTAAAGGAGACATAAGACATTTGCCAAAACATCCTAAGGGAGACGTAGGCAACCGTCCAAAACATCCTAATAGAGACGTATGACATCTGCCAAGATGTCTTAAGTGAGACGTAGACAACCGTCCAAAACGTCCTAAGAAAGACACAAGACATCGGCCAAAACGTCTTAAGATAGACGTGAGAAATCTGCCAAAACGTCTTAAGTGAGACGTAGACAACCGTCCAAAACATCCTAAGGGAGACGTAGGACATCTACCAAAACGTCCTACAAGAGACATAGGCAATCGCCAAAACATCCTAAGCGAGACGTAAGAAACTGCCAAAACGTATTAAGAGAGACATAGGCCATTTGCCAAAACATCCTAAGGGAGACGTCGGACATCTGCCAAAACGTTCTAAGGGAGACGTAGGGCAATCGTCAAAACGTGCTAAGTGAAACATAAGGAACCGTCCAAAACGTTCTAAGGGAGATGTCGACATGTGCCAAAATGTTCTAAGGGAGATGTAGGCAACCGCCAAAACGTCCTAAAGGAGATGTAGGCAACCGTCCAAAACATCCTAAGGGAAACATACGCCATCTGCCAAAACGTTCTAAAAGAGACACATGCAACCATCTAAAATGTCCTAAGGTAGACGTAAGACATCTGCCAAAACATCATGAGGGAGACGTATGCGACATCTACCAAAAAGTCTTAAGGGAGACGTAGGCCACCTGTCAAAACATCCTAAGGGAGATGTAGGCAACTACTAAAGTATCTTAAGGGAGATGCAGGCCACATCGAAGCATCCTAAGGGAGAAGCAGAATGGCACCCTTCAAGTAAGTAGTGGGTAAACATTCAAGCATCCTAAGGGAGATGCACAACCAAGGCACCAGCAGGTCACTCAAGCAGTTCACGAGACTCAGCAAAAGTTTTAGTTTAAATAACTAAAACTTTCATAGTAAAGTGACTAACTAGCCAAAGTTCAACAAAGAAAGATGGTTCACAAGACCAATTATTGCAAACAGAAAAGCAGATTACAAAGCTTGAAAAGATAAAAGAGTCTCCATTTATTGGTCAGCGACCTCCTCAGCTTCCGCCTGATCAACTTTGTCCTCCGTGGCTCCGCCTAGCTCAGCTACATGCTCATCAAATACAGCCATTTGCTCAGCAGCTCCAGCTGCCTGCTTCGCCAAGTTTGCCGCCACCTCGTCAGATGTGCTCTCCTTGGCATCCTCCTCCTCAGCTTCAGTCTCTTCAGCTACCTATTCTTCGGTTGCCTCCATATCCACAACATTGATCTACACACCTTAGGCAAGGGGCATGTTAGGATAGAACATCTCCACATCGTCATCTTTGATGGAATGACAACGAGTAGCCCCACTCTTGCAGTCCAAGTAGTCTAGCTTGTATGCATCAATGACAACCTTAGACTTGGATCGTTAAGCAGTCCTGTGATAGGCATCAAACTTGGCGAAAAGTTTGTCATAACTCTGGGATATGTCAACATTCTTGCGTTCAAGACGGAAGTAGGCTTCTTTTCCACCATGCAGAGCAGCAGCAGAAGAGTTGAGTTCACTATCTTTTTGAGCAAGGGAACTTTTCAACACAGACATGCTCTCCTTCATTTCAGACATCCTTGTTTCATGACAGACCGGCTCGGCCGAGAGCTTGCCAGTCAGATCAACATTCTTCTTCTCCAACAATAGGAGTTGAGCAGAAGAGGGGGCAATAGTAGACGAGTTTCTGATGGCCTCAATAGTAAAAACTACTATTTTTTTAAACAAATTGACAGTCGCTTTCTTTTGCTTCTCCAAGGAAAGACTTGAGAAATGCCAAGATCACCAGCCAGATAGATATGATTAACCAACTTGATGCAAGCAGACGGGCTTGACAAAAAGTTCATCTTGAGCAGATCAAAACACGCATGCATCCTCTGCGGAGTTGGATTTGTCAACCTTGGGACTAGCTGTTCGCATTTTCGAAGAACTCTTCGCCCGAGTAGGTGACTCTCTGACCTTCTTAGCCGTCGTCATCCTCACCTCTAAAGGAGTCAACGACGTTAAATCAGCTCCATATTTGACTACTCTGGAGGCAGATCATCCGAGTTTGGGCCATACTACTTCCATCTCTCGACATCCTTAGCAGGGGGCAAACCACCAACTTTCCTTCGATACTCGCTCAACAGCCAACGCCATTCATGAAACCTCGCTTGGATGTTCAGGACCAGACAGACCTTAGCCATGTCCGGCTCGAGATCCAACTTATTGCTGATATCATTATCTGCAAGCAGAAGACAGAAGTCAGTTAGTCACACATCAAAGAATTAAGTCAAAATTGAAGCAAATCAATAGAAGTTTTTTCCTTCCCACCGTCTGCTGACCTCTAACACATAGGCGTACCATACATGATCTTCTTGGCTGAGACTGTCAAATAGCTTGGCTTTGCATATACGGACTTTGGCATACTTCTCGTAGGGTCTCACTTCGAAGAAGTAGAAGAACTCCTGCACTATCAGATCTAGCTTGAAGAAACGGCTCATATTCTCAAAACACATGATCGCCCAATAGATGTTCGGAGTACATTGGCTTGGGGCACACTCCATGAAGGATAACACCTTCCTGAAAAACTTCGACAACGGGAATGTGAAGCCTAAAGAGTAGTAGAAGGGATGAAATGTGATAATTCTGGCATTCGGATAGTTCTGATCCACACAACGCACATCTTCAGTCGAATACGCCGCTAGCTTGACATGCATGTCATCAAGTATGGTAGAAACATAGGTGGCACGCCACTTTTAGAAGTGAGCCTCGGAGGTAACATGATGCAGATTAGCAACGAATCTCTTCTTGTGCACCTTGGAACCTCCTCATATGTACAAAGGCAATTGTGAACTCAGTGATTGGTTACCATCATCGGAAGACATGGTCAGTGGATAGCTGCAAAGAGGGAAGAAAATTGGAAGTTAGATACCGTGTCAAAATCCTAAGTTGCGGCACAAAAAAAGAGGTAGTCAGCCACCATCGGCAGCCGTCGACAGTAACAGATAGCGGTTAGCCACAATCGGCAGCTACTGACAGCAATCAACAGTTGCCGACAGGAGCCTAGCAAAAAATGCCAGCACTAGTCCAAGCAGCAACGCAGCCCAGACCAGTACCGTCTCTCTGAGTTGCGATTCCAGCTGCAGTGTGGTAGTAGCAGCAGCCACCGCCAACGACTGTCACTCCCGCCACCATCGCTCCAGTCACCATGTGGCGATGACAACTAGCCGGGCCCACCCAGCTAGTTCACGTTGCGAGCAAAAGGAAAAAAAAAAGGCAAATTCAAGGCAGCCAGTGTCGGTCACGACGACAACCAGTCGGGACCACCTAGCTGGTCTTCATTGCGAAGAAAAAAAAAAATTTAGCCTACCTTGGTGTGCACGACGAATCCTCTCCTCGACAAGCAGTACACTCCTTCAAGATCTCTCTCACAAGTTAGAAAATAGAGGATGACAAGTTTGCAATTTGAAGAGGGGTGAAGAAAAGCTTTGTATTTATAAAGGTTGGACATCCTAGGTCAAGGAGGCATCACAAGCCTATTCCCATTGGGAGCCCAACTCCAAGAAGAAGTCAAAAGCCTACCCCAATTAGGAGCCCAACTAGAAGGCAACTTAAATAAGAAAGCCCATATGCAGTTGGAGAGCCCGATAAATATTTTTTATCTCCTCCATGCCTCCGAGTGACATGCAGAAGTTGGGGGGCATTGTGGGAACATATATTTCTCCAGCCAATAATAAGATGACACGTGAATAAGGAATATTCCTTAGGACAACTAATTAGCCTAATTAAATTCTATTTAATTAGAAAAATTATCTTTGGTTTAAGATAGGAATATCTCCCTAAATTAATGAACTAATTGCCACCAAATCTCTTGGAGTAATTTCTATAATCTTTTGGGGAAGAATAATCCTAACCAAATAAGGATTATTCTCCCAAAATCCTAGCACACAAGGAGACTGTAAATACATAGCTACACAAGACATTCAAGGTAATTCTAAATTCTAATCTCAATTCCAAAACCCTACCAAAAAACCTCTCTCTCTCCACTTGTCGTCACCCCTCTCGACACACATTTATACCCAACTCTGAGAGATAGAATATGAATTGCATTTCATGCTCAGAAACAAGGCATATTTTGGAATAAGGAGGTTCAGAGCCAAGGAACACAAGAGACGATATCCTATCTCTCTTGGAGATACAAGTACACAATGACACTTGATGACTTAGTCAGAGTATAGGCTCAAAAATTTTAAGCATCATCACTCTCTGTTGACAAAATATTTGTTGATTATTTTTTTGTTTGATTTGCACATCCCAGACTTAAGTGCTTAAGTGGCCCAATTTTACGGCTCTTTGCTCCATATGCTTCAATCATATCACCTTATACCTTCCTAGAGCCGTGACTACATTGGTCATACTCCCCTGTTTTTTTTTTTTTTTTTGAATTAAATAGATTGGCTAAGAGAGTGAGATAGGATAAGAGACACTGACAATGACTGTCCAAAGTGAATCATAGACACTTGGCTCACCAAGAGGATAAGATAACACAAATTAAGTCTCATCTAATAGCTCAAAACAAGAAGGGGGATTATGCACAAATTAGGCAAAGCACAAAATCATTCAAACTTCACACCATCAGAGATGAGAGAGAGGTGTTAGACAATTGCATATCAAGTAAAACCATTTTTTAGACTTGACTAGTCAACTACATGTAAGATGACTAGTCAACAGTTTTGAAATGTGCTGAAGACAAGGAATAGACATGTTAATCAATCAATTGAACAAAGGCCAATGGATTGTTTGAGTGTGACATGTTTATGAAAGTCCAAGGCCTTGGTGAGTATATATGCCAGCTGTTTCTCAGAGGGAACAAACACTAATGTTAAAATGTCGTCTTCCACAAGATCTCTAATAAAATGATGCCTAATGTCGATATGCTTTGTTCTAGAGTGTTGAACAGGATTTTTGGAAATATCGATTGCATTCATGTTATCACAATGGATTAGGAAGGATGATTAAGAAAGACCATAGTCTTCCAACATCTGTTTCATCTAGAGGAGTTGTGTACAGCAACTTCCAGCTGCAACATACTCTACTTCAGCAGTGGATAATGACACAGAATTTTGTTTTTTTGCTATGCCAAGAGACAAGGTTGTTGCCAACATAAAAGACTCCCCCCGAAGTACTCTTCCTATCATCACTACAACCAACCCAATTAGCACCGCTGTACCCAACAAGATTGACACTAGTGTCATAGGTATACACCAACCCAAAATCAATAGTTCCACTCACATATTTTATGATTCTCTTGACAGCAAACAAATGAGATTCTTTGGGATCACTTTGGAACCTAGCACAAACTCCTACACTGTAAGAAATGTCTGGTCTACTAGCAATCAAGTAGAGTAGGTTTCCTATCATGCTTCTATAAAGAGTTTGATTGATTCGACCGAAAAAAAGAGAGTTTGATTGACACTTTTATTCGACCGAAAAAAAAAGAGTTTGATTGACACTTTTCCCATGTAAGTCTCTATGAACTTTAGCACTAGTGCTCATTGGATTCTTGCAGATTTTGCAGCCTCCAAACCAAAATTTTCCACAAGATTTTTTGCATATTTGGATTGAGAAACAAAGATCCCATCTTGGCTTTGTTTGATTTGAAGACCTAAGAAATAATTAAGCTCACCTACAAGACTCATTTCAAATTCACTAGTCATAACATGAATAAATTCTTGAACATGCAAGTCAGAGGTAGAACCAACCACAATATCATCAACATACACTTGAGCAATCAAAACATCTCTTTTGAACCTTTTTACAAACAAGGTTTTGTCAACCGACCCTCTAACATAGTCCTTTCCTAAAAGATGAGAGGATAGCCTCTCATACCATGCTCTAGGAGCTTGTTTCAAACCATAGAGTGCCTTTTTCAACCTAAACACATCATTTGGATGATGTGGATCTTCAAAACCCATTGGTTGATTAACATAGACCTCTTCATTCAAAAAAGTAGTTTTGACATCCATTTGATAAAGTTTAAACTTCAAGTGACAAGCAATGGCAAGAAGTAATCTCACTAATTCTAACCTTGCAACAGGGACAAAGGTTTCATCAAAGTCAATTCCCTCCATTTGATTGTAACCTTGAGTAACCAATCTAGCCTTGTTTCTTACCACATTATCTTGTTCATCTGTTTTGTTTTTGAAAATCCGCTTTGTACCTATAACATTTGTGTTGATTGGTCTAGGAACGAGGTACCAAACATCATTTGTAACAAACTGGTTCAACTCCTCCTGCATTGCAAGAAACCATTCACCATGGTTCAAGGCCTCTTTTCACATTCTTAGGTTGTTCCTTTGAGATATAACACACATAGCTAATTTCCTTAGTTAGTTGTTTCCTAGTTCTCACTCCCTAATTAAGAGGACCAATAATGACACTCTTTGTTTGAGTGAGAGGACTACAATCAGCACGTGAGCTGTCAACCTAGACAGATGAGCTAGAATTTTGAGGTTGATTATTAAAAGTTGACAGGTCAACCGGGACAGAATTGCCAAAAGTTAACATGTCAACCACTAGATCCAGAACTAGAGATTCTCCCTTGAGCATAGGAGGTAAAATACCATCCTCATCTAATGCCATCTCAGTAGAAGCAGCAAAATCATCAACATTGACATTTATGGACTCAATGACGGTTCTGGTCCTATAGTTGTACACTCTATAGGCTCGGCTTGAAGTGGAATACCCAAGAAATATCCCCTTGTCAGTTTTAGAGTCAAACTTAGCAAGGTGCTCCCTATCTCTTAAGATATAGCATGTGCTACCAAAGACTCTAAAATAAGACACATCAGGCTTCTTCCTTTTCTAAAGCTCATAGGGTGTTTGCTTGGTACTCGACCTCAAAAACATCCTGTTTGAGATATAACAAGCTGTATTTACAGCTTTAGCCCAAAAATGTTTAGCAAGGTTTTTGCTATTCAGCATTACCCTAGCCATCTCAACAAGAACTCTATTCTTTCTCTCCACAACACCATTTTGCTGAGGTGTAATAGGTGCAGAGAACTCATGTTTAATCCCCATCTCCTCACAAAATTTCAGAAACTGAGAATTCTCAAACTCAGAACCATGATCTGTTCTAATTCTAACAAGAGGGAGATAACTAGTCATCTTCTATTTTTGTAAAAGATGGTAGACATATTTAAACCTTTGAAATGTTTCTGATTTTTCATGCAAGAATGAGATCTAACGTAGAATATATTTCTTGCCACCGAAGGACATTGTTTGAATAGGACCAACAAGGTCCATGTGAACAAGTTCTAAACTTACTTTCGTTTGAATGTGTTTGAGCTTCTTGTGTGACACTCTAACTTGCTTTCCCAATTGACATCCTTCACAAACATGTTGATCAGTTTTGTTAAGCTTTGGTAGACCACTCACTAACTCTCTCTTGGACAATTTGTGCAAGTCTCTAAAGTTCACATGTCCTAGTCTTTGATGCCACAAGACACTTGTTTCATTCACTACCTTATTGCAAACCACTTCTTTTGTATCATCAACTCCATCCACGCAGTAGCAATTGTCCCTTGATCTTGCCACACTAAAAATCTGATTTCCACCTTTTTCAATAATTTTGCAGCCATGCTTGGAAAATCTAATTTCCAGTACTCACTCATCACACAACTGACTTACACTGATGAGATTGAATGTGAGAACCTCAACAAATCTAACATTCTTCAACTACTTGAGACTTGTGACCTCCACCAAAGGTCACAGTGCCTCCATCAAAAGGATTGAGAGATGAGAAAACATTCTTATCACCAGACATATGCTTGGAAAAGCTACTATCAAAGTACCAAGTATCACTACTACAAAAAAAGGCAAAAGACGACGGGAATTCACCGTCGTGTATCGGCTTTTCAAAACGTCGTAAAATCGACCGACATCTTTTGCAAAGTAAAACCACGACGGGAAATCACCGTCGTTGTTATAACAAACAACGTCATTAACAAAAAACAACCGACGTCTGTATACTGAAAAATGAACCAAAAAATTGTCGTGGAGAAGAATAGACGACCTATTTTATACAAAATCCGTCGTGTAAATAAATATAATACGTCTTTAAATAAATAAAATATGACGTTATTAAAACATACGACATCCAATATATTTATATAGCCGTCGTGAAATAGTTTTTCCACTTCGTTTTTTCCATTAATATTGACATGGAAATAGCGGTTAGGGTAAATCACCGTCGTTGTTATAACAAACAACGTCATTAACAAAAAACAACCGACGTCTGTATACTGAAAAATGAGCCAAAAAATTGTCAAGGATAAGAATAGACGACATATTTTATACAAACTCCGTCGTGTAAATAATACAATACGTCTTTAAATAAATAAAATATGACGTTATTAATACATACTACGTCCAATATATTTATATAACCGTCGTGAAATGGTTTTTCCACTTCATTGTATATGGAATAAACGACGTGGAAAATATGTTAGGCTCTTGACTTACGACATATTTATTTCTATAAACGACGTAGTATTTATTATACAACGTCGTGATCATGTAAAAGACAGCCGTGTTTCTCTATTTATACGTCGTCTTTACCAAAATAATAGTCGTCTAATCTATTTGAGACGGCGAAGTTTTTTAGCCAATCGCCGTGGAAAATATATTTAACGACATAAGAATAAAAAAGAGACATGGATATTCTCATATAACGTTGTTTTTGTAAAAGAACGACGTCCAAATATCTTTTTACGTCGACAAATTTACCTCTGGATTTCAAATTACGTCGTGAATTATTTATTTTTCACTTCGTTTTTGATATCACAAGCGACATGGTAAAATTTTAAGACGACGATTTTTGATTTGTTACGGACGAGTTCATGCTCTAAGGCGTCGTCTTTTGTAACGTTCAGGTTCGATATCTGTCCTTTTAGACGTCGGTATTATGGTACTGGAGTCGTGTTATTTGTAATTACATGTCGGCTCTTTATGCTTCTCCGACGTGATATCGTTAATAATTGTTTCACAATACCGTTGTCTTTCTTCAATTTTACTTCGCTTTTAGACGTCGGTAAATACAATGCCGTCGTTGAATTCTCCAAAACGTCGTTTTTTATTGACAATTTTATGAAAACAGACGTCTATTTTTCACAGTTTTATAAGGACCGTCGTTTTATAATACTGAACCAGTATTTTATGTACTGATTGTTTTGTGGCCAAAACCTGCATAATGAAAGTGAAGAAAACACATTACAATTTATTACAAAATTAATGTCATACAGTAATGCTGTTTAGGGCATAAGTAATTTCATAAATTACAAGAGCATCATTCAATCCATATATCTTCACACCCATCTCGAATATTTTGACTCCCAAACTCACCCACCAGTTCATCAAATGTGTCAACATTTGGCATCCCTCTAGTAAATGGCTCACACTCAATTCTCACATCACCTAAGACATCATCACCAATAACATCATTATATTCTCTATTAGGCATTGATAACACTACCGACCAACCATGATGCATCGGGTCGTCAACAAAAAATACTTGTTTGACTTGAGAAGCCAAAACAAATTGGTCATTCCTATGTCCAATTTTACTCAATCTACAAGGGTAAATCCAAGTTCGTCGACTACAAGGCCGGAAGTACTATCTATCCAATCACACCTAAAGACTGGGATTGTAAACTTTTGGTAGTCAAGGTCCCAAATTTCTTGAATGACACCATAAAAACCCATATTTGAGAGAATTGGGTTTTTATCCTTGGCACTAGCAACTTGCATGGTATGTGCAAGTAAATAAACTCCACTATTTTGAACTGTCCGTACATCATCTTGTGCCTTGATTTTAAATTTAACACCTTTAATAAGATAGCTCCTATATAATGGCACTGCCATGTTTGGACCAGCTGCTAGCCACCTTAAATTTTCTGATACCCCATGATTGTCTCCCTCATCAAGTTCACTTTGAACCTGCAAATTAATCATATCTTAATTCAATCTAACATAGAAAGAAGAAAATTAAAAGTCCAATATGTTATTGAATAACATATACCTTGAAGTGTAGCCATTGAATGAAAGTGTTATTGTGCTTATCTTGCAGCCACTTTGTTCTCTTTCTAAATTTTGGATAAGCGGCCTTGATGTGGATCATATGTTCCCTACATGAGACGAAAAATTCAAGCATTACGGTCCCAAACATATAAGATAAACATAAGGAATAATTTAAAATGGAAACTTAAAGAATAAAACTCATACTCGATATAAGGTAGGACTTCCTCCGTATTCTCCAAGACATATAGATGTGCTTGGTTCAACAGGTCCCGATCAACTAAGCTCACTGTGCAACCTGATAATGGCCTTGAAACTCCTATCTTCTGACTTGATGGCACTCCAATTGTACTAATATCAGATAAATGTTCAGTGCAAAATTCTACAGCTTCTTCAGCTATATAACGCTCCGCAATGCAACCTTCGGGATGAGTACGGTTCTGAACATACCGCTTTAGAACTCTCATATATCTTTCGAACGGATACATCCATCTAAAATATACTGGCCCACATAGACGAACTTCTCTGACAAGATGTACTACTAGATGAACCATGATATCGAAGAATGAAGGTGGAAAGTATTTTTCAAGCAAACACAAAGTAACTACTACATCTTCTTGGAAACATCAACCGTCTTTGCACATATAGCATTGAAGAAGAAGCACAAACGAGTTATTGCATACCTTGCAGGCTTCTCCAAAACAGAACGAATTGCCACAGGGAGCAATTGTTGCATTAAGGTATGACAATCATGTGATTTAAGGCCAAGAAGTCTTGAATCTTGTAAAGATACAAGATTTTTTATATTTGAAGAATAACCTTCAGGGACCTTCATACCATAGAAAGAGTTGCAAACCGCTCTCTTCTCTGCTCTTGACAAATTCCAAGGCCCTGGAGGCAAACGAGTACTTCTTTCTCCATACTCGGGTTGCAAATCAGTTTTGACCCCCATGTTCAATAAATCTAACCGAGCAGCAATCCCATCTTTATTTTTTCCAGGGATCTCCAGCAATGTACCAATGATACTATCACAAACATTCTTCTCAATGTGCATAACATCTAGGACATGCCTCACTGGAAGGTATTTCCAATACTCAAGATCAAAGAATTTTGACTTCTTCTTCCAACAAACTCTGTCACCATCATTTTCACCTCCACCACCCCCTTTTTTCGAGCCCCATATGTAATTAATATCTTCAACCATATGCAGCACTTCTTCTCCCGTTAATGGCTCCAGAGGCGTGCCATATTCAGGTTTCCCATTAAAAGCTGCACGTTGCCTCCTATATGGATGATTGATTGGTAACCATTTTCTATGCCCAATGTAACAAATTTTGTGGCCATTTTTCAACCTGTGACTAGGTGTATCATCGCCGCATATTGGACAAGCTTTATATCCTTTAACAACACAAACAGATAAGTTTCCATAGGCGGGAAAATCATTAATGGTCCACAGTAATGCAGCTCTGAGTGTAAAGTATTCTCCTATGTGTGCATCATACACTCCTCTAATCCCATCCCACAAAGATTTTAAATCATCAATCAAAGGCTCCAAGTAGACGTCTATATCATTTCCGGGTTGTTTAGGACCGGAAATCAATGAAGTCAACATCATGAACTTTCGTTTCATGCACAGCCATGGTGGGAGATTATATGTAACTAAGATAACTAGCCAACAACTATATTTGCTACTTAGAGAACTGTGGGGATTGAATCCATCAGATGAAAGAGCCAATCTAAAGTTTCTCGGCTCATTACCAAACTCGGGCCATTTATCATCAACAAGTTTCCAAGACGGGGAATCCGCCGGATGAGACATCTGACCGTCAATTGATTTTCTAGCAGCATGCCAAGTCAAATTCTTAGCTATCTCATGTGATTGAAACATCCTTTTAAACCTTGGAATTGGAGGAAAATACCACAACACCTTCGCTGCCACACCCTCTTTCAAGAATCCATCTTTGGTTTCCTTCCGCCTTGAGATACCACAAGTAGGACAATTAGTTGAATCTTCATACTCCTTCCTATATAAGATGCAATCATTGGGGCATGCGTGGATTTTCTCATAACTCAGCCCCATTGCACACAAAGTCTTTTTTGCCTCATACATAGAGGCCGGTATTGTATTTCCTTCTGGAAGCAACTCGCCCTGAAGTATCAATAATTCTGTAAAACATACATCACTCATCCCATGTTTTGCCTTCAAATTATACAACTTCACTAATGCCGATAACTTGGTGTACTTTCTACAACCAGGGTACAATGGTTGATCTCCATCCCCAATCACATTAGCAAACTCATAAGGATCGGATCCAAAATCACCAAAATCATTATCATCCATCTCTATTTCTTCAGACACAAAACTGTACCTACTATGGTCATCATCTTCTTCAACATTTCTACTAGCATTAGTAGTTGGTTCCCAAGGTTCTCCATGAAATGTCCAATTCTTATAGCTTTGGTCAACTCCATTAAAGTATAAGTGATCCCTTATAATTCCAACCCCAAACAATTTCAAATTCACACATTTAACACATGGACAACGGATATGCGTTGTAGTTAGAAGATTTTCTACATAAAATTGCAAAAATGCTTCCACCCCTAACTCATATGCCTTCGATCTTCTATCCGAGTGCATCCATGACTTATCCATCTCCGACACTATATCCTATTATCTATAATAAGGTGAGAAGACAAGCAATGACTATCACTATAGCAGATTATATAAGGTTTTAATAGCAAATAATATAGTATACAGACGACGGTTTTTAAACAACAACAGACATATTACACATATATAGACGACGGGTTTGAAAAAAACGTCGTCTAATGCTAGCAAGAAACAGAGGCCAGCGAACTTGAACCACGACGGTAGTTAAAAAATGCGTCGTATGCATAAAAAAGATATCGAAATCCCAGTTTATTTTCAAGAACCCAAAATATATTCAGAACACAACATATACATTAATTTTTATGTTGGGTATTAAGAACACGTATACTAAGCACGAAACCAACATATACTAAGCATGAAAACATTAAATCCATTCCCGATTCATAATAACATAGAGTGATTAAAAGATCCGACAACATTAAATCCATTCCCGATTCATGAAAACATTAAACATTAAATCCATTAACCCATACCGTCGACAACATTAAAAAATCACAAAACCCTTTATCATTCAATGAATTTACAAGCATGAGATTAGGGTTTGTACTTACAGGTAGGCAGAGCTCACAGATTATGGCCAACTTGGATTCGACGGAGTTGTAAACTTGGCCAACTTGGATTCGACGGAGAGCCCAACTTTGAATTAGAGTTGAAGTGAGAGAGCGGAGCGAAATGTTTTAGGTCACAGACTATGGCCAACTTGGTTCAGGGTTACAAGTATAAGAGTTAGAGCGAAATCTGAAAATTTTAGGTCGAGGTGAAATTTTTAGAAAGCGCGCTTTTTAAAAAACATCGACGGAAACAAAAAAACAACCGTCGTTAAAAGTTCAACCTAAACATGACGCTTATTTAAAAAATGACGTCGTTGTAAATATCCTTACGACGCAAAACCAAACTACCGTCGTTAACATGTCTAAAGAAATATGACGCCTATTAAAATAATTGGGTCGTGGTATCTCCATACGTCGTAAAAAAAAACATACGTATTAGAAAATTAAATAGACAAATATACCCTAAACCCTAATAAATAAAACATAAATTATATATATATTTTTTAAAAATAATTTTTCAAAAGGGATTATGGTTTTATGGCCTAAAATATCTCGTCCATAAAACCCTAAACCCTAATCCCTTTTCTAAATTTATTTAAACCCTAAACCCTAAACCCTAAACCATTAAAGTATAAGTGATGTTGTGACTCATGAAAACATTTCTCTTTTTGGTGGTAATTTTAAATTTGTATAACTCAAACTTAATTTTTTAAAGCTTAAGGGGGAAGAAAATATCTCAATGACTTCATAGGAGTTGACGT
Organism: Prunus kanzakura; assembly: GCA_020521455.1. Lineage (NCBI taxonomy): Eukaryota > Viridiplantae > Streptophyta > Magnoliopsida > Rosales > Rosaceae > Prunus > Prunus kanzakura. Next base: position 87,204 of record BPUM01000296.1, on the reverse strand, counting down.
TGCATTTTTTGGAGTTATTTTAAATTTATTATGAATATTTCGAATTAAATAGAATAAAATATTATTAATAAAATCCACAAACGACGTCGGCGTTAATAAATTAACGACGTTGTAAATCATAATAAACGACTTAATTTTAAAACAAACGCCGTTTAAAGTTAAACCATGGCCATTTTTACACAGAAAACGACGTACAAACCATTTTCCACGACCTAAACTCTTAACCTCTCGCCGTCTAATGTCAAGAAAACAACGTCGTCTATATAACCAATAGCGTCGTTTGAAAAACCTTTTACGTCGCTTTTTTAAAAAATATGACGTTGTTATGTGTGTACAACGTCATTTTAAAGAAACCACGGTTTAGAAATGCGCTCTTCGTAAATCATCGACGGAAAACAAAAAAACCGTCGTTAAAAATATAAATAAACATGACGCTTATTACATCTATACCCTAAACCCTAAACCCTAAACCCTAAACCCTAAACCATAAACCATAAAATATAAACCCTAAATTATATATATATTTTTAAATAATTTTAGAAAAGGGTTTATGGTTTTACGGCCTAATATATATTAACCATAAACCCTAAACCCCAAAAATAAACCTTTATCCCCCTAAACCCTAAACCCTAAACCATTAAAGTATAAGTGATGTTGTGACTCATGAAAACATTTTTCTTTTTGGTGGTAATTTTAAATTTGTATAACTCAAACTTAATTTTTTAAAGCTTAAGGGGGAAGAAAATATCGCAATGACTTCATAGGAGTTGACGTTGCATTTTTTGGATTTATTTTAAATTTATTATGAATATTTCGAATTAAATAGAATAAAATATTATTAATAAAACCCACAAACCACGTCGGCGTTAATAAATTAACGACATTTTAAATTATAATAAACGACTTAATTTTAAAACAAACGTCGTTTAAAGTTAAAACCATGGCCATTTTTACACAGAAAACGACGTACAAACCATTTTCCACGACCTAAACTCTTAACTTCTCGCCGTCTAATATCAAGAAAACAACGTCGTCTATAGAACCAAGAGCGTCGTTTGAAAAACCTTTTACGTCGCTTTTTAAAAAACTGTGACGTTGTTATGTGTGTACAACGTCTTTTTGAAGAAACGACGGGTTTTCACAACATGAAAACCTCAACAAATTTGGTTCAGCATGATCTTGGGTTTTTCACAACATGAAAACCTCAACAAATTTACAGGGAGGTTGACGGTGCATTTTTTGGTTATATTTTAAATTTATTATGAATATTTTGAATTTAATAGATATAAAGACGATGGTGTTCTATATAATTATGTCGTTGCAAGTTTTATTACACGTCGGTCACACAATTTCCGTTTTTTTAAAATAATGAAAACCTATTTGAAATTCATAGGGAAAAAAAGAATGTACATTTTACATAAAATTTGCACAAAAACTTGTCTAATTCTAACCAATTTTGTACAAAAACTTGTCTAATTCTAACAAAATTTGTACATTTTATAAAAATGTTTAAGTATTCTAAAATTCCTCTACTCCATATGAACACAAACAAACTCTGCCCATTCTTTCCTAACTTCTTCAATGGCTTCTTGGGGGTATGGCGCTTGATCCTTTCCCTTCGCAAACTGCAATCCATAAACAAAGATTATTCTCACAGACGACGCTATTTTTCATTTACCGACGTAGTATATATATTCAACGACGATATTTTTAATTTACCGTCGTTGATAATATAAAAAACCACATAAAAATAAATCTGAAAATTTTCTTCTTACCATCTTCTCAAATTCCAGGGAAGGATCCAAGATAATGTCTCTCATAAAGCGCATGACATAATACCCGCATTCTACATTGCTTGGTTGCTTTGGAGTGCCGGGCAGAGTTTTCCAAAGAGGTGCTTTACGGCCTACTCTGCCTATGTGTGAATTATACATTTTTAAAGCACTGTTCACTATGTTTTTCCCGTCCTCATCCACAACTCGATTTCCAGGCAGTGGATCCAGAAAATAGACGGTCTCCTTCTTTGCTCTCACAATGATCAAGACCCAATGACGGCTGCACAAAATAAATATAAAGGTTAAATAGTTTTATATGCAGAGCATCATACAAACAAAATCCTGTTTGTTGTTTGGAGACTAACCCTGGATTGTAAGGCATCAGGAAAATCTGTTCACCATTTGTTTTTTGAAGTCGATTGGCTACGAGACGTGATCTTTCAGTTAATGAACCAGCGTCGGCACTAACTAGAACAGGGTCGATAAAGCCAACCATGTTCACCATATTTGCAGCTTTCAAATGATCAAATAGGCACCTAAATATATGAATTGAAACCATGAGTGTTTTTTTTTTTTCAACATAAAGGAGAGTGTCAAATGAATATTTGATAAGGACAAACCTCATATATACTGCAACCACAGTAGCCCCAATTTCTTCCATGCCAGCAAATTGGGTAATATCTTCATGCAAGACGAAGGTAGTACGATCTATGCCAAACACCTCCTTCTCAATTATAAAGGTCATAGCCTTCTCCTGAGGCTTTAGTGTCGTTTCCACATAACTACAAAGGGATTGTAAAGAAGATGGCAACTCCAGCTTTGAATAATCTGGTACTTCAGTATTCTGTTTGAAGAAATAAAGCAACATAAAGTGACGTGGTAAATAAATAAAAACGACGGTTTAAATAACAAACCGTCGTCTGAAAATAAGTTACACGACGGGGGAAAAATACTGTCGTAATGAATACTTTATTACGTCGTTTAAATAAAACCGACGTCTAATTCAAATGCAACATTCATAATTAATGAATTTACCTTTTCAATTTGCTTTTCTCCAACACTGGATTGCTGTTTTAATAAATAAAGAGATATATATATATATAAGAAAGCTTGTACAACAATTTAAACATTCAATTAAATAAAAAATGCCGTGGAAATTTAAAACAAACGACGGTTTAAAGAAAATATAGACGTCTGAAAATTGAAAAACAAATGAAAAAGGCAAAGTTATGAGAATTTACCTTTTCATCTTTCTTTTCTTCAATCTTTTCTACATCCCCAGATTTCTGTTATAAGAAATAAAGAAATATATATAAGACATTGTACAAAAAGTAAAAAAAAAATTAAATTAAACAGTCGTGGTACTAAATAACAAACGACGGTATGTAAGAATTACAGACGTCTAAATATAATTAAACGACGGTAAATAATAAACGTCGTGGTAATTCATGTATTACGACGGTAAAAAAGCTCGTACAACAATTTAAACATTAAATTAAAACAAAAACTGCCCTAGAAATCCACGTCTGAAAATTGAAAAACAAATGAAAAAGGCAAAGTTATGAGAATTTACCTTTTCATCTTTCTTTTCTTCTACCTTTTCTACATCCCCAGATTTCTGTTATAAGAAATAAAGAAATATATATAAGACATTGTACAAAAAGTAAAAAAAATTAAATTAAACCATCGTGGTAATAAATACAGACGACGGTATGTAAGAATTGCAGACGTGTAAAATTAATTACACGACGGTAAATAATAAACGTCGTGGTAATTCATGTATTACGACAGTTATGAGAATTGAAAAACATATGAAAAAGGCAAAGTTATGAGAATTTACCTGTTCAACTATCTCAACTATCTTTCATTCTACTCTCTTTTCTACTTCCTCGGATTTTTGTTTAAAAAAAGTAAAAACAAGTAAATAAACCGTCGTGGTAAAGTATAACAGAAGACGGTGTGTAATAATTACAGACGTCTAAATAACATCAAACGACGGTTTAATAAAAATACGTCGTGGTATAACTTTTAACACGGCAGTAAATATAAACAGAGAAACATAGAATTCAAAGTTTAGAGACGTTACCATATCTTCCTTTTTTTCCCCATTCTTGGCTGTATCCTCCTCAAATTGTAGGGCTCTAACATCAAGTGCCCCAGAGCAGCTTGCTTTGTCCAACATTGGATTTTTGGGACTTTGCCCTTGGATTTGGGACATTGTATTCAGTTTCAGCAGGCTTGGATCAAAATTGGGGATGAGTTTGGAAAGCTGACTCAGCAAATTGTCCCTCTCAGCTTCTACCAATTGCTTGGTCCTAGCCTCCATCTTTAAACTCTCTTCCCTTGATCTAGCCTCCATTTTCAAAGTCTCTTCTTGAAGGACAAGTCTTACACTTTCCTTCAATTGATCGGCAAACCTTACCTTCTGTTGTCTAGGTAAATTGAAGTATTGCTTAGGGGAAATCCCAGCCCCTACCCCTCTAACTCTTCCTGGATGCTCGGGACCCAAAGCCAATGTCAACACATCATTGGTTCCTGACAGAGTAAGAGTGCCTTCAGAGACTTGCTTTTGCAAATCATCCTATCAAAAAGACATAATAAAAAGTCAGAATAAGGAAACACACGACGGTTATTTATAACAAATAGACGTAATATAATATTTCACACGACTTAATAACATAACAATCGACGTAATATAATATTTCAGACGACGCTACCTAAATACCGACGTTATTAATTTATTAAAACGACGTCAATAATAAACCACCGACGTCTTATGATATAATTACAAAAAACAGAGTAGTGATTCCAGATTCAGACCTTTAACGACGTGTTTTAAAATATTTCGACGTTGTAATATTTTTCACACGACGCAAAAATATAACAGCAAACGTAATAAAATTTTTAAAACAGAGTGAGTAGGCTTACAATTAATTTTGCTTTCTCTACAGCCTTTGGATCCGGGATGTTACCATGTTTGTCTTCTCTAGCTTTTTTCCATAAGGTAGATCGATCAATATCTACCCCAGGCATGATTTCCACCAAGTGCTCCTTCAAACCAACATATCCTTTTCGAGACAATCGATGATTGTACTCAAGTTTCTCCCTCCTCTGTGATTGTTCTTCATGCACAGCCTCAAATGTTTCAGATAACCTTGAAGCTACAAAGGCATCCCATTGAGCTTTCTCTATGAATTTGTATGTTCCAGGGGGTTGCCTTAATTTCTCCCTCTCCTTGATGAATGGAAGGATATGAACCCTCGTTAGTGTAGACTTGAAATCCTTCCATTTCTTGGCAGTAGAAGATAACACCAATTTCTTGCCCCCTTGACCAACCACAAAATCCATGTCAACGGCTTCCCAAATCTGCTCTTTTATATCCTTGGATATTTGAACCCATTTCTTGTCCACAAGTGGGACTCTGGAGCATGCCAACACACCAATGTAGGACTGCATCTCACTATGTGCAAGGCCACATGGTTTCCCCATGGAATTGTACTCAACAACAGGCTTGATTTTCTGAAATTTTCTCTTCACAACATGGGGCATTGTGCTTATACCCCGACCTGACTTTGGCTCCTCAGAAAATGTTGCCGTGCTACCTGGTTCTATCTCAGAAGATGAAACAAACTTCATCTTTTTCGAGGACTTGGCTTGAGGATTTACAACTCTAAGCTCCTTACATTCATTTTTTTTCAAGCCAGACTCCTTACTTTGGGATTGAGAAACCATGGTTACAGACAAATCAAACCTGCAAGTGAAAATATATCAGTGAAATTAAGAAAAAAAACACGATGATTATTTATAAACTACGACGTATTATAATATTTCAAACGACGTAAGAACAAAACAATCGACGTAATAATAAATTTTCACGACGGTAATTAACCACCGACGTGATAAAATATTACAACGACGTCAATAATAAACAACCGACGTCTTATGATATAATCACAAAAAACAGAGTATTAAATATTACAACGACGTTAATAATAAACATTCGCCGTGGTATTGAAAATAAAACGACGTAAATATTAATATACCATCATCTATACCACAAAAACAAATTAGGAAAAACGTAAAATATTTTCAATAGAAAAATAATTAAAAAGATTTTCAAAACAAAAACCATTGTTCAGAGAAATCAAACCTGCGATGAATATATCCTTAAAAATCAAATACAAAAAAAGAATATCATTTTAAAAAACAACGAAGAACATTTTCACACGACGCTAGGGTGACAGACGAACCATCGTGGTCTATAAATCTAACCACGTAAATAACAAGCCACCATCGTCTTATTTAGTTGTAGTAAAAGAATCAGAGTAGTGTTCAAACTTGGAAACTTTCCGTCGTTGTCTGCAAATTTTATCAAACTTGGAAAGAAAAAATGTAAAAAGATTTAAAAAAACGAAAATGATATGCGCATGCAAAACAGGAACAAAAATCCTTCCAGACATGCTTACCCTTTGCGTGCAATGAAAGCTTTCTCCTGGAGTTTGGTGTTTCAGTTCAGAGACGAAGACGAATAGGAGAGGAAGACGAAAAGTTTTCTCTCGGAGATAAGCTTGAAAGTTTGAAACAGCGCTTTGAGAATGAATAATGAGAGAAGCTTGAAAGTTTTTCTCGGGTTTGGAAACAGTGCAAGTATGGGTCAGGTAGGCGAAAAGTTTAAAATAATAACAAACCGTTTCATAAAACGACGCTATTAATAGGAAGCGCCCTAGTATGAAACATTATACGGCGCAATAGGTTCACACCGCCCTATAATATTACTTTACACGACGCAAGGTTTTAATGAACCGCCGTTTTTATATCGAATTACACGACGCATTTTTCTTCAAAAAGATGAATCACGTCATTTCCAATTTACCCAACGACCTTATACTCAATAATAACGACGTTAAAAATTCATACCACGTCGTTTTAATTACTCATACCGACGTGTAACTTTTTTAATTACACAATAAATTGGTTTTCCAAAAAATTACAACGTCGTTTTTATATAGCGTCGTTGTTAATTAATTTATACGACCTTATTTTAGTTTTAAACGACATTTATGTTTTCATATAAACGTCGATAATTTAAAAAAACCGACATGGTATATAAGATTTGTTTATAAATAAGGGGTTTTCTGTCTTTCTGTCGTCTTCATTTTTCAATTAGGGTTTCAACTTTTGCTCACCTCTCTGGAGGCACATCACCTCTCTGTCTCACCTCGCTTTCATTTTTCAATTTGGATGTTGATGTGTGTGTATCTGAAAGACACAAACACGCACACATCATCTAAAAAATTGTATTTCTGCACAGAAGGAGAACAAGGTCTGCATCAGCCCTCTTTCTCAGCTCCTCCATGATGGGGTTCTCTGGGTTGATCTCCATGGTCTTCTTGCTCGACATGTACCCAGCCGCTCTGTTATCCCTCAAGGCCTGAGCCTTCATGATTCTTTCCATGTTGGCAGTCCAGCCATACTCGCCTATCACCAAACAGCAGGGAGAGTCTACCACACGGTCAGACACCACAACCTTCTCCACTCTGTCACCCAAAACATCCTTCACAACCTTGCAGAGTCCCTCAAACTTCTCCTTCAACTCTTCCTTCTTCTTTGCCTCGTCTTCACTCTCATCAAGCTTGAGACCTTCCTTGGTGGCTGAGACAAGCTTCTTGCCCTCAAACTCCTTGTGAGAGTAATTGGCACATCATCCACTTCTAAAACATTGCATTTGTTCATTCTGGTTCGATTATGATGAGGAACAATGGTAAAAAACGAATAATGGTTCGATTATGATGAGGAACAGAGTTCATTCTGGTAATGATAGACGAATAATGGTAAAAAATTTGTACGTCGTTAATTTAACAAACCGTCGTGGTTAGTACAATTATGCGACAGTAGAGTTATGGATACCGTCGTAGTATAGTATAATTAAAAAGTCGATAAATTTATATTTACAGTCGTGGTAACTTAATTTAAATCGGCGATTTTTTTTTGTTATTAACCGTCGTAGATTCCTTTGAATTTATGCGTCGCTGACTAAGAAAATTGGGTCGTGTTTATTAATTAGTTAACACGGCGTCTTATTTTTATATCGTCGTCTTTACTTTCTACGGCGGTGATTTCATAGATGTAGTCGTTGTTTTTAGGTTCAAATTTTAACTATGAAAAATACCTTTGTAATAAGACAACGCTTTTTTAATTTGGTGCGTCGTGGTTTAAAAATATCTATACGTGTACCGGTTTTTTAGGTGTTTAAAGTATGTTTCTACGACGGGTTTCTATTACCGTCGTCTTTTAAAAAACAACGACGGTTTTTTGATCTACCGTCGTTATTTACTGGTCGTCTTTTGCCCTTTTTGTAGTAGTGTATTGGTGTTTGATGCAGCTAAAGCATTTAGTACAAGAAGACTTTTGGTTTAACCGTTTGCAACCCAAGTAGATTTAGGCACAGTGGATGAATTCATTTTAAGATAGACAAGTTTGGCAATCTTAGTTACTTCACTAAGCGAATGATCAACCTGATCTTGCAAAAATCTGGGATTCCTTCTAGACACGGAAGACAATTTTTGGTCTGATCTATTTTGTACATATGACAGACTGGTCGAATATGACCAGTCAACCCACACTTGTGACATGTTGGAACAAACTTTGGTTTCTTGACTACCTGTTGTATATCAAGTGGTGCAATGACTTGAGTTGTAGACTTGACAAACTTAGTGGTAGAACTAGACGCACTAGAATCAAAATGATTATATCCAAGACCACCTTTGTCCCTATGAAGTTTTCCCATATTCAACATTCTGTCAATTTTTGAGGCACCAATGGTCAACGATATAACTTTACCTTTTGCCTCATTCAATTGACTTAGGAGGTGTTTGTTTGAATTCTAGAAACCAATGCTGCTCTTCTTGAGCATATTTACTTGATTTTCAAGATTTCTCCTAATTGACACAAGCTCAACAATTTCATTTTCTAGGGACTCAAATTTGTCACTCAACTCCTTTTTGGTTTCTTTTAAAGTGAGAACTTTATGTTGGAGTTCATGGTTATTGGCCTCAAGTTTGAGATTTTCATCTTTCAAGGAAAAAGTCTCTTTGAACAAATAGTCATATTTTCTTCCTAAGGACTCATATGACTGGTCATCTGAATTAGAACCAGATTTATCTGACAACAGTTGCACAGAGTCAACGAAGGCAATCTGTTGGTCATCATCAGAAGAAGAAGATGAATCCTCTTGAGATACATCACTTTCACTCTCACTCCAACTTACTTTCATGGCTTTGTCCTTTTCTTTGGAGTATTTTTTTCTGGTTGTTTGCACAATCAGCAGTATAGTGCCTAATGCCTCCACATGTGAAGCATTTGACTGATTTCCTAGAGTCTTTAGTGAAGGGTTTGACATCCTTGTTTCGCTCATTAGACCGATCAGTTGATGGTCTAAATTTTCTCTCACTTCCAGAACTGTCATCTCGTGCAAACTTCCCTTTATCCTTGAGAATTCTTCTAAATTTTTTGACAAATAAAGCTATCTCATCCTCAAAAGCTGAAGATTTTTCACCATCTTTCAATGAGGTATCATGTACTCTTTGAAGTGCAAATGTTTTATTTTTAATTTTTAGTGTCATTTTCCTCCATGTTCAACTTCATCTCATAGGTTTTCAATTTACCTACAAGCTTGCCAAGCTTAATTTCATTTAAGTTATGGACTTCCATGATTGCGGTTTTCTTTGCTCTAATCCTAGAAGGAAGAACATGAAGAATTTTCTGAACAATAAGAAGTTCTTCAATAGGTTGACCAAGACTCATGGCTTCATTCATGATCATCTCAACTCTCCCATATAACTCAGAAATAGGCTTTGTTTCAAACATCCTAAGTTCTTTAACTTGTGTAAGCACCATTTGAAGGTTTAGTGTTCTAACTTGGTCATCTCCTTTGTGAACAACCCTTAGTTTGTCCCAAGCCTGTTTAGCATTAGGAATGTGTTGTATGTGTGAGAACTGTGTGCTAGACAGGGCTATAACTAAGCCATTTCTGGCCTTCTTGTTGGAATGTGTAGCAAATGACTCAGATTCAGTCCATTCGAATCCTAGGTTTGGGCACGACTGTACCCTCAACAGTCTTGACTGGAGGTAACCACTCTGTTGTGAGATATTCATTTACATACTCATCAAAAGCATCAAGCCATATCTCAAATTTTTCTCTCCATGCAGCATAATTATTTCCATCAAAGAAAAGGAGGGAGTTACAAGATCCTGCAACTTGTTCCCTTTCCATAGTGAGCACACCTAAACACCAAAACAAATCCTAGGATCTCTCTATTTGTGTCAAGAGTTAATGCTCTGATACCAATTGAAATTGGTACTTAGGTGACAAGGGGTAAATTTAAATGCTATTCAAACAGATTCAACAATTTTCACACACTTTAAGACTTGACCAAATATAATTATGACTAGTCAACTGCTAGTCATGAAAAACATAACCTAGATCACACACACAGAGCATAACAATCTACACATGCAAGCCTAGAAGATTACTAGTGACAACCTAGGCACTCAAAATGGCCCGTCAATCTAGGCATCCCCTGTGCTAGCAACAACTATGGTGAAAGTGTGTGAATACATCATAATCAAATAAACAGCAAATAGTAGATAATAATGACTAGTCAACTACAGGAACACAAATCCATATGCATGAGCATTATGCGATGACTAGTCAAGAACACAAACCCAAAAAATAAAAAAACTGCAAACCAGAAAATTGTTCACCCAGACACCCACCATTGGGAAAAATTGGGGGTCATCAACTAACCAAGCAATCCACTAAGCAAAGAAGATTCTTACAAAGAAACTCAAGCAAGCTCAAGAAATCCTAGGTCTATTTAGGAAGTTAAGCTATACTTCCTTTATGCAATCTTCTTCTCCAACTTAGCAATGCTAGTAGCTTAGTCCTTCATGGCAATGGCAGTTACTTCTTCAGCTCTTTCATCCTATGGCACCAGCTAGCTAGCTCAAACTCGAACAGAAACCAACAATTTGGATTCAAGGAGAAATGACCAATTTCTTGAAGAAACCATACTCTTGAAGCCAATCTTTAATCTGACCTAGATGTATATGAGAATGTGTTTGTTCTAGCTAGATGCAGATTTCATATTTCAAAAGCAATTTAGAAAACTCATAGATGAAAATGATGGTTTTCTCTTGAGGAAAAAGGAGAGCAAAAAGTTAGCAAAAACATTTTCGAAACCTTACCTCAAAGTTGACGGCTACCAAATGAGGAATCAATGGGCTTTTACCCAAAAATTCCTAGGTCAGAATAGTACACATGGCAAGCTAAGAAAATTTGTAGAATAGGACAAAAAGGTTTGTTGGGATCCATCTGGAAATCCTACTGATGCAAAGGATGACTAGTCATACGAAAACAAGATGACTAGTCATAATCTTAAGAATTCTAATGGATGATATGCACAAATTATCTTTGTCAATTTGATTGATCCTCCATAAGATAGCAGCCAGATAAGAACACTTAGAGCAACAATTATTAATCTAAACTTGAGCATGGTTAAGTACAATGTATGTCAAAAGAAAAACTTAAAAACTTAAAAAGCATAAAATTAACACATCTCTCTCTCCTCACATGGCTAAGCACCACCACACACACAGCTAAGGCCACCCGACTTGCCTAGTGAGAGAAAACTCCATCCATTTTAGCTATTGTCGTACCTTTTCTCAAAGATCCAATTGAACTAACTTAGGCATCGGAGGGCCTTTGGCCAACACCACCCGGGTGTGGTCTATTTACTCCTATTTAATTCACAGGGATCAAGGAAGAGAGAAAAGGACACTACTACATTTTTTAGTTTGCGCGACGACGACATATTTGTCGCACTATGATGTTTCGAGCAACGAAAAAATGAATACGTCGCACAAACTTCCATGGATAATAATTTTATAATTTTTAACAGTCGCAACTAAAATATTTGTCGTGCAAAGTACTTTGCGCGACAAATAATTTCACAATCGCGCAAAGATAGGGAAAAAAACCCTGGAAAGTTGCATTTGGAGGCAAAACTTGCGCGACGATATGCGCGACATAAAATATGCTCGTCGCGCAAACAAAATCGCGGGAAAACAAACAGTGGTCCAGTTGTTTCGCGCCACATTTTTGCGCGACGAAATAGTGTATTAGTCGCGTAAGGTGGCTATCGGAGCTACGTGCGTGTCAAACTAGGGATTTGAGCGACGATTTCGTACGTTTGCGCGACGAAACTTTGCGGTACGGATATAAGTTGTTCGTCGCGCAAAGACGTGCCGACATCACATCTTTGCGCGTCGCTCAATTGGATTTTGCGAGACTAAGTTATTTGTGCGACGAAATGATATGTTCGTCGCGCGAAGATGTGATGTCGGCACGTCTTTGCGCGTCGCTCAATTGGATTTTGCGCGACGGAATTGGTCTTTTGCGCGACTGATTTATTTGCGCGACGAAATGACAAGTTCGTCGCGCAAAGTCGTCGTCTTTAGCAGATTCATTTCAGCCATTGCAGAGGCAAACTGAAAAAAACGGTTTTGCCTCTGCTTCTCAGCCTGCAAATTTCAGCCAAAGATATTGGATTTCATTGCCTGCCTCTGCTATGTGTTTTGGGTAAGTTTTTTTGGTCGTTAGTGTAAAAGTATTATTGTAAATTCGTATTAACATCGTTAATTTCGTTGTGTATAGGATATTATATGTGAATAACGCTTGGAACTGGACATATTGAAGAAGGTATTTTATTTGTTTTATATTTATTTAAAATATCAATTTAATTTCTTTATATATTGTTTTTGTGAAATTATATTTTTATTCTGTTGTTGAATTATGCACGGTGATGTACGAAGTTAATTGAAATTAACTTCGTACATTTTTTTTTGTAAAGCTTAGTTCCCGTTCGAGGTTAATTGGATGTCACGCATGGATGCGTAAAGCATGACTGCGGTCTAATTAATTCTTGAATTGTCCCATATTTTGGACAGTTTGGAAATGCATAGTCGTGTCACGTAGTTTACAGCTATAGGATTAGGTTTCGATTATGGTGATTTCGGTGTCATCTCGGTACGTTCTTCAGGTGGTACGTAGGTATTTTATATCTACGGTACACCTCAAGAACTGTACCGAGATACTGCCAAAATTCATCCACGTCGAAATCTAATCTCATGTAGCTGTAAATTATGTGACAGGAATATGCATTTTCGAATGGGATAGGGCCCTTACCGGAGGCATAAGGTGACGTTATGATTTTGTAAGAATACAACATGATTGTTGTATTGTGATTGTGGTTCCAGGAATTATGAGCAGAAGGTGGATACAGAACCCTAACAGGTGCTCAGACGAATACTTGGATGGAATCGAGGAATTTATTCACTTTGCACAGTCACACAACCCGGGTGCAACTAGAATCCGGTGTCCTTGTAGGAGGTGTAACAACATGTTGTGGGATACAATTGAAAATGTTCGATTTCATTTAGTAAGGAATGGAATGATTGAGACATACAGCACTTGGAACCATCACGGGGAACAATTAGACATTGGTTCGTCTTCAAGGGCCACAAGAGTGGACAATGTTGAACCTAATGTGGATCCTAATGAACAAGTCATGGATATTATACATGATGCTTTTCCATTTGCATTGACCAGCAGCAATCAGGAAGGGGAAGATGACGTGCCTACACCAATGGATAGTCATACTATTAAGAAATGCCAACCAAGAGTTATATCCGGGGTGCGAGAGCTTTTCCGTTCTGACGGCGATTGTGGAGCTAATGCACGGAAAAATAAAGTATCATATGTCGAACCTGTGATTCGATTACTTTTTGGGGGTTTTCAAGAGAATGCTTCCGACAGACAATTGTTTGCCGAAAGACCACAGACAGGCGCATAAGATATTGAGTGGTCTTGGATTGGGTTATGAAAAAATCCACGCTTGCAAAAACAATTGCATGTTATTCTACAAAGAGTATGAAACATTGGATACATGCCCTATATGCAATGAGTCGAGGTTCAAATAGACGTCTCAGAATAGAATGACTAAGGTTCCACAAAAAGTCATGCGTTATCTACCCCTGAAACCAAGACTGCAACGATTGTATATGTCGACGCATACTACCACAGACATGAGATGGCATAAGGAAAAATGGGTAGACGACAATGTGATGCGGCATCCTGCAGATGGGGAGGCATGGAAAGAGTTCGATCGAACGTTCCCCGAGTTTGCTGCTGATCCCCGAAATGTTTGGTTGGGACTTGCCACTGACGGATTCAATCCGTACGGGGTTCTAAACCAACACCACAGCACTTGGCCGATTTTCGTATTCCCATATAATTTGCCACCTTGGAAATGCATGAAAAAAGAGTACATGATGATGACTGTTTTGATAACTGAGGATCCTGGCAAGTCAATCGATGTGTACTTAAGGCCGTTGGTTGATGAGCTCAAGGATTTATGGACAAACGGTGTGCGCACGTACGATAAATCCACTGGGAAGATGTTCACTTTGCGGGCGGCAGTTATGTGGACTGTGAATGATTTTCCCGCATATGCAATGGTGTCGGGGTGGAGCACAAAGCGTTATATGGCATGCCCTGTATGCAAGGAAGATGTAACTTCTGGTTGGCACGCTGGAAAAGTGTGTTACCTTGGACATCGAAGATGGTTGCCATGGGACCACGAGTGGCGGGAAAAGGATAAACAGTTCGACGGGAACAAAGAGCATCGCGCAAGACCTAGAGAATCGTCCTGTGATTAGATCTTGGAACAACTTAACCGTTTGGATTTTGCTTCGTTCGGGAAAACAGTTAGTCGGACCAGACCTGCTACACATATGAACTGGACGCACAAGTCTATGTTTTTTGAGCTCCCATATTGGTCGAAACGAAAATTGAGGCACAATCTCGACGTTATGCATGTTGAGAAAAATGTGTTTGACACATTGATGGGAACGATTCTAGATATCAAGGAGAAGACAAAGGACACGATAAAAGCTCGTCTTGATTTGGAAAGAATGGGCATACGAAGGGGTTTATGGCTGAAAAGGGGCAGTGATAAAGCTATAAGAGATCTTGCATTTTTTTCCATGAAACCGAATGACAGAAAAGAGTTTCTACAGTTTGTATCGTCTGTAAAGTTTCCTGACGGATATGCTTCTAATATTGCACGTTGCGTGAATGTTGACGGGGGTAAATTTACTGGACTCAAGAGCCATGACTGCCATGTGTGATTCACGTGATGGTTCACTTGCCAGAAGAGGCATTGCTTGCTGGTCCCGTCAACTATAGCTGGATGTATCCAATAGAAACGTATACAATCCTCATCATTTCTGTTGTTGCTTCTTTATCCCATGCTTGCTACTGTTAGAAATGTGCCCTAAGAGCCAATGCACTTGATGTAATCTCCTTAGAATACATTTCGTATATGATAAATAAAGGGCAATATTATTTTGTTATCTTTTATGTCGCGTAAAGAAACAAAAGTCCAGGGTATACTAAATAAGAGATAAAGTAATCTAAAGAAGTTTAGATTCGGGAGACCTTTAATCTCTAACTGTAGTATCCCAAAATATTCCTAATCATAGGGTTATCAAATGGGCATTGATAAACCGTCAAGATTGGCACATACTATGTATGCTCAATAATGAGGATGGTTGGTCTCAAACCATTTGTGTAGTTGACACTAATACAAGTATGTGGGTGCTCATTAGTGAATGAGTACACTGAACGCGATCAACCGCAGTTCTCGTATGGAGTATTTATCTATATGTCAAACGAGAACTCATAGTTGCAATAATGCAAATTAGTCCTTAGACCTGAGGCATCATGGTTGTCTTGTGATGCGTTATTGATCTTTGATAGCTCACAAAGGCAAGTCGTAAAAGATTTTCCTTATGTGTTATTGGGATCTCTTAATTCATCATGGAGGCATGTGAATGTACAATAAGGAATCTCTACCTTTGATAAGAAAATGAGAATGTTTCAAGATATGATTCAGTGAATCTTCGGCCGAAGTACTTGAACATGATTTAAAAAGTGGTTTTAATTATGTTCTATTGAATCACATGAGGTTAATCATATTAGGGGTTTGACATTATCAATCCGTACCCTAAAATATGATTGGAAACATTGTATAAGAGAAGGATCGTATTGCATTGCAATTCCAACTGAATAGGTTCTTCATCTATTCTAATTAGCTTGGGTAGCCATGATATATTGCTAGATGTCACTCTTGGCTTGTGGAAGTCCTAGGATTGATTGTGATCGATCCAAATAAAGAAAGAATTAAAAGGGGGTTTTAATTCCAGTTGGTTAGAAAGAGTTCTAATGTTTTCCCACTGCCTTGCTAAATTAGAACCTAATGAATCGCACACCTTAAATGGTTAACTTTGAGTAATACAAATGAGAATGAGGAAATCAATTTGATTGATTTGATGTGGATGATTTACTACGTGTAAAAATGTATTTGGGCCTCGGTAATAGTTAATGAGAAGCCCAAATGGTTGGGTATCAAGCCCATGGACTTAAGACACCTAAATTATGGCTTAAGTGTCATAAGGCCCAATTTTGGAAGCCCAATGGGGTTTGGCCGAAAATGCTTAAGTAAAGGTGTATGGGAATTGTTTCCATAAGCTAATTAGCACAACAAACACAATCCAACATCAACCAAATAGGTTTGGGAGATCAAAGAGAGATAGTTGTGAGTTTTCAAGAGTAAAACACTATCTTCTTTCAAAGGGGTTTAGATTGAAACCAATCTTGAGAATCTTGTACTAGCATCCTTGTATTCTCAAGATACTTCTTCTCATCTCAAGATTCCATTGGTGTGGAGACTTAGAGGCCATATACTTTTGTGGCTCACAAGGAGGAGAAAGATCAAGAGGAGATCAACAAAGGGAAATCATCAAGAGAAGACCAAAACACAACTTGGTTCATATTATAGCTTCAAGGGTAATTAGAACTTATCCTTTCTCTTGAATTTTCATTTATGAAAAACATATCAATGTTCATGGCTTAAGATACTTGGAAGAAGTTTTGTTTTTGAATTTGAACAACCACCTTATTCTTCCGCTGCGATTAATTTGATTAAATGCATGTTTAATATTCAAATGAACTTCTTAAAAATGTTTTAAAACCAACAGCTACTTGCTAATTTGCATCTTTTCGTTTTAATTTGGCAGGCTTCTCGGAGAGCTGAAAAAAAGCGTACGCAACAGAGCGAAGCCCAAAGGATCAATTGTAGAGGCTTGGGTTCAATATGAGGCGCTTACTTTCGGTGGAATGTATTTAAAAGATGTGGACACGGCTTTCAATCAACCTCGGCGCAATAATGACGGAGGTTTGAGAAATGAGCAACTTTCTGTTTTTGCCCAAAGCGCACGACTCTTTGGAGATCCTGTATGAGGAGAGTCGTTTTCCAGAAATGACATGGAGGTAGCTCATTGGTTCGTATTGAACAATTGTGATGAGATAATGGCATACTTAGATGAGCATGAAGAGATGATGAAGCGAGAACATCCATCGCATTTGTATTCCAAGAAACACCGTGAATTGTTTCCAAAATGGTTTTTGGAATATGTAAGTTATAAGTGTTTTGTAATTGACATATATATTGTAGTATTTAATTTTTATAACCTAACATGTGAATGTTTTTGTATAATATTAGGTGAATAAGTTGAAATCAGAGAATTCCCCCACTTACAATGAAGAGTTATATAATTTGGCATTCGGCCCACTTCGGGCTGAATTGTTCACGGGTTGCCATGTTAACGGTGTCAAGTTTTTGGGGATTGCACGAGATGACAAGTTGTGTACGCAAAATAGCGGTGTCCATGTTCCAGGTGGAGGCGAAAGTACGGACATTGATTTCTATGGCAAACTCACAACTGTCGTGCAATTGCTTTTACAAAGACCAATACCAAGTGATCATGTTTAAGTGTCGATGGTTTGATACGAACCCAAATAGGCAGGGAAGTGTTAAAATCGATCAAGGGTTACTATCTGTGAACATGAACAGAACTTGGTATGATGACGACCCATACATTTTGGCAAACATGGCAAAACAAATTGTCTATCTAGATGACCCTAAAGCAGGGAACGGGTGGAAAATTGTTCAGCAGATGGATCACAGGAACGTATATGCTATACCAGAACTAGACCCATCTGACGTCGACGTCGCTGACCAACGGTCAGAATCTTGCATGGAAAATGATGCAGAAACGCTTCGCGATACAAATGTTGTGCAGGAACCGTTTCAGCTTGAAGGAGTGTCTTCAAGAGAAATACCGATTCAGTCAATTACAATTGACCTTGGTGATCTTCCTAGATACGATGCTGCAGTGGGCCCGAACAACGATGATGATGTAGTTATGGAGGAGGAGGAGGAGGAGGAGGATGATTGGGAGACTGAAAGTGATGATAGCGAAGATAACGAAGGTTATTATAGTTCAGATGATGAATAATGCAATTTATTTGTGACTTACTATGTTTTAGTAAATGTAATTTTTTGTAATGTAATTATGTTAGTGTAAATATATTGGCAACTCTGCTTGTTTTGAATATATGTACTTGTTATATCTAATTTCCAATTATATATGTATGTGGAGAAATAAAACGGAGTTAAACACATTTGGCTATACTTACTGAGAAGTTTAATGTAAAAAGCAATGAAATCAAGTCATTCATACTTTTTTAATTAAATTCTTTTACATTTAATTATGGCGTAAATGCAAATTATTAAAAAAGTACAAATGAATCTCGTGTCTGAAAAGTTGCAATCCAAATGAAAAAAGAATTCAAACATCCTTGCATATGTACAATCCGTCAACTAAGTTGATTTGTCCATGTTGCGGGACGAAAATCTTCATCCGTAACTGTTTTTGACTTTTGGTCTGCATTGTGTTCTTTGTTTTTCTGTGCTGAATCCAACCGTCTAAAGAACTTGAAATTTGGACATACGGTTGGGAAGTTATAGATTAAAAACTGAACAGAGGTTGGAACTGCAAAAAAGGGCCAAAGAATCTGTAATAAAACGACCGGTCGTCGCCATTAATGGACCGGTCACCGAAGACTCTGAGAAAAAACGACCGGTCGTCACTGTTAACCGACCGGTCGTCACCTTTGCGCGACGAATAATGTAATGGCGTCGCACAAGGGCAATTTGCGGGACAGACATATTCATCGCGCAGGGTAACAAATATGCAAAAAAATTTGAAGTAATAGAAATCACCTTTGCGGGACGAATAATGTTGTGGCGTCGCACATGAAAAATTTGCGGGACGGAAATCTTCGTCGCGCAGGAAAACAAATACGCAAAATTTTTTGAAGTAATTGTGAAATCACCTTTCGCGACGAATAAGAAATTTTCCCTATAAAATCTGTAATTATAATTTCCATTTATTCCTATGCCTTAATTTGAATTTTGCCATGTAAATCATAAGCTTTTCAATGAATTTAGATAAGCTCATCATTCATACCTTTTTGTAGGGTTATCACCTTCCCTACGAAGAGAAGTCATGGTTCAAGACTTGAAGATCAAAAGCGTTGTGATGTGTTTCAACGTTGAGGGAAATTTGTAGTTTACTTCATTTGTGTTGGCTTTCCAAATCTCACGGCCTGGTACTCCAGGCCGAGGGGATATGCGTCAACACGTGACGTGCTTCTTTTGGATGCGGTGTGGTGGTGCGCGGGCGTGCCAGCACGGTCTACCGTGCGTCGAGAGAGTGGTTAAGTGGTGCGCCTGTTTGAGTTCGACTTCTAATCAAACGATTGTGGCCGAGAGAGGAACTGATCTCGGCCGTCAGGTTCACGGCCTGAGCTACAAGGCCGTTTAATGGTGGTGTTGATGGTGGGTTTTAGGCGGTGCTCCGGCGTGTTGCTCAAAGAGCGATGGTCGTATGATATATGGGGTGGATGAGAGAGTAACAGAGATGATGCTCCGGCGTCTTGAAGATCAAGGGTCGTATGATATATTGATGAATGGATTTTCCTTACAATCTATCACTACTCCTAGGAAAGCAAATAAAGGTATTGAAAGTGCATTACAAGAAATGAAAGACAGGAAAATATAATTTGCTCCGTGGGAGGCTTTTGGTTTGGTGTTTGAACCCTTTGAATGCAGCTTGAACTTAGTATTTATAGGAGGAGTCCTGGAGGGACAATCGAGGCTGAAAGCTCTGCGTGGTGGAGCCTAATTAGAGCAAGTGGGTAGTCAAATCGGCATTTGGGATCGTGAAGCATGGTGGTGTGACCTCCATAAATCCTGGTAAATCTCGGCCGCCGCCCTGATCGTGGGTTCTGCGTCTTTGGCCGTGGGAACGCATTTAATGCCCTGGTCTGGTGGTTGGTGACCTGACCCCTCAAGTTGTAAGAATATTTGTGAGAATGTTTGCGCCTAACCACTCTGATTTCCATTACCAAACCCTAACTTTAGTCACTTCCCATCTTCCCTTGTGCATTAAATGCTTTTTTGCGGCTAGTGGGTTTGCTGTAGTAGTCAGAGGCGTTACTCCATTAAATGAAGTGTGGGACCCTGTTGCCACTCGGCCTATAATATCGTGGTCGCGAGGCCGAGAGGATTCCGCCTTCACAGCTTTTCTTTTGTTTTTAGGAAGGCAAAATCCCTAACGAACCGCCACGTTTCAGTTTATGGGCTGGTGCGAGGGCCGAGAGGAAGTCCTTTCGGTCCGTTTACGGCCGAGATTTATTGAGCACAAACAATTTGCAACTTTAAAACACAACTTAAACCTGTGAAAGACGTCACGTCGCTTGCAAGAATGTAGATTTCAGTCAATTACATTTGAAAATGCATTTTGTTACAATTATTTCCATTATTTTAGAAAATTTGGAGATTATGTTGGAAAAGTTAACCTTGCGCGACGAATACGATCACCTCGTCGCGCATAACCTCTTATGTATCTTACGGCGACGAGACAGTTTTCATCGCATAAGATTGTGTCCCAAAAAATCTGCAATTATTGCGAAATAATAGAGAATCATCCTTGCGCGACGAATAATATAGTGTCTGTTTGTGCCTAATAAAATCACGGCCATAAACTGGCCGAATGAGCCCCTTTTCTCGGCCCTAGCACTTGCTCGTAAAATTGAAACGCAGTGTTTCGCCAAGATACTTGGCCTTCCTAAAAACAAAAGAAAAGTTGCTAAGGCATGATCTTCTCGGCCTAGATTATAGGCCGAGGCCGAGGCCGAACAAAATTACAGCCAGAGGCATTAAAGTCAAATCATCACGTGATAGCAGGGTCCCATGCTTCATTTAATGAAGTAATGCCTCTGTTTATTGCAGCAAACCCACTGGCCACAAATAAGCATTTAATGCAGACCCACTGGCCACAAATGGGCATTTAATGCGCGAGGGAAGGTGGGAAGTGATTGAAGTCAGGTTATGGCGACAGGAAACAGAGTGATTAGACGCAGACATTCTCACAAGAATTCTTGCAGCTTGAGAGATTGGGTGACTAACTATCAGAGCAATAAATGCGTCCCCACGGCCAGTTGCGCAGAAATCACGATTAGGGCGGCGGCCGAGATTCACCAGGATTTATGGGGTCACACCACCATGCTTCATGATCCCAAATGTCGATTGGACTACCCATTTGCGCTAATCAGACTCCACTATGCAGGATTTCAGCCTCGATTACTCATCCAGGAACTCTTCCTATAAATACAAGGCTCAAGACTACGTTCAAAAGGTTCAAACACCAAACCAAAGCCTCCCACGGAGCAACTTATATTTTCTTGTAATGCACTTTCAATATCTTTACTTGCTTTCCTAGGAGTAGTGTTAGACTGTAAGGAAAATCCATTCATCAATATATCGTATGACCCTTGATTTTCAAGGCGCCGGAGCACCATCTTTGTTATTCGCTCATTCACCCCATATATCATACGACCGCCGCTCACTGAGCAGCGCGCCGGAGCACCGCCCTAAACCCACCATCAACACCACCACTAAACGGCCTTGTAGCTCAGGCAGTGAACCTGACAGCCGAGATTAGTTCCTCTCTCGGCTACAATCGTTTGATCAGAAGTCAAGTCCAAACAGGCGCACCATTTCACCACTCAACCATCTCCATTCACACCAACAATCTCGACGCACGGTAGACCGTGCTGGCACGCCCGCGCACAACCGCACCGCACCCAAAAGCAGGAAGCCGCGTGTCAACGCATATCCCTTCAGCCCAGAACTCCAGGCCGTGAGATTTGCGCGGCAGACAGTGTCGTCGCTCAAGGATTTTTTCCCCCAAAAAATTTGCAATTTTTGCGAAATAATATAAACCATCTATGCGCAACGAAGTCACATTGTGTCGTCGCACAAATACTATTTGCACGACGAATAAAACGCCCTCGTCGCACAACGTCGTTTAAAAATTAATCAATATAAATTATTTATTATTTTCTGTTTGACTTTGCGCGACGTAGCCTTATAACTTTGGTAATTGTTCATCGCGCAAAGTCTTCAAAAAAAAAAAAAGTCAAAATTAAACTGTAAATATTTTAAAATGAACATCAAATTCAGTTATTGTATTCATATGGGGTCAAGGTGTGTAGATGTAAAAAATCATCAAATTTGGAGTTAAATTAACCATTAAATTGTGATTTTTCGTTTATAACCGTCAAAAATTTTGGTCCCGTTACATTATGTATGATTGTATATTTTTTCCAATTTTTGGCGTGTATGATCTCTAAGTATAAACGAACAAGTCTGCCGGTTGGATCGTTGAAACTACTTTCGTAGAATGCGTGTGTCATCAAAACAATATATTCAAAAAAATGAAGAGTTTTTGTATACGTTTGTTAAATAGAACATACGAGTTTGTGGTATCCACTAGTGTAAATATTTTTAAATGACGATCCAATTCAATCATTGTATTCATATACAGTAAAGGAGTGCACCCGTAAACAATCATCAAAATCAGAGTTAAAAAAACCGTTAAATAGTGATTTTTAGTTTATAACCGTCGAAAATTTTGGTCCCATAACATCATCTGTGAATGTATATTTTTTTCAATTTTTGGCGTGTACGATCTCTAAGTATAAACAAACAGGTTTGACGGTTGGATCGGTAAAACTAATATCGTAGAATGTGTAGCCCCATTAAAACAATATATTCACTAACATTTCCATGCTTTTATATTGTTAACTTTTTGTAACTTTAAACACGACTTGTGCGATGAATATGTCTCTATTTCGCGCAATCTACTATAGCGCGACGCAAGAAAGGATTTCCGTCGCGCAATGTAATTCTCAGGATTTAGGGTTTAGGGTTCAGGGTTCAGGGTTTAGGTTGCGTGACGATTTTATTTTTTTCGTCGCGCAAGTCCTCAAATTTTTGGCGGTTCGCATCCTGCCTATTAAAAATTCCTCGTGCGACGCCGTTTATTTCCTCCGTCGCGCAAAGTATGATATTTTAACTTTGCGCGACCGATGTTTTATTCGTCGCGCAAGGCCGCAAACATTTTGTGAAAAAAATGCGTAGTTTTGTTCTGTCTTCAACCTCTCTCAGTATCGAACCCTAACTCGCAGCCCCTTCTCTCTCCGATTCGAACCCTAACTCGCAGCCGCTCTCTCTCCTTCATCCCCTCTATCTCATCCCTCTCTGTCCCTCTCTCCTCCGTCCCCACTCATCCCAACAGTCGTATCAACATCGGATACGACGCGCGGCATCGGGCTGCACCAACGGCGGACCAGCATAGCTACTTGGCCCACGACATTGGATCCGTCGTTCGGACTTATTGCCCGATGAAATGGAAGTCTTGGAAGGTCATGCCTGACGAGGTGCGGATGGAGGTGTTCGGACAGCTGTCGGTATGTATTCTATACCTTTTAATTGTTTTCCCTTCAAATTTTATTTCTAATACTTAATGTATGTAATGAATTTATTGTAGACAAACTACAATTTAGAGAACGTCGGCGACGAGTTGTTGGCGTACGTCAACAGACTCTTTGCTGAGAGGTACAAGCAGTGGAAGAGCCACCTGCACCACCATTTTCAGGCATATGATGATCCGCATGTCGCTCTTCAAGAGGGTTGCCCGAAGGAGCTTGAGGGCAGGGAGGATAGTTGGCAGTGGCTCTGCGGTCATTTTCAAGAGGCCGATTATGTGGTATTTTTTTATATTAAGTTGAAACTTATTACACGTTTCTTACTAATGTGTATTTAAGTTTTTATATTTCATTGGACTTTCAACTAATACGTTTTATTTTTTGTATAACAAAAGAAGGCCAAAGCAAATAAGGGCAATAGGCAGAGGAAGGCTCTTCTCCACCATTCAGGTTCCAGGCCCTTCTCCTATAGAATGGAGGTGCGGCGTCGGGTAATAATTGTTTGTGCCTAATAAATCACGGCCATAAACCACCCGAAGGGGCACTTTATCTCGGCCCTTACACCTTCCCGAGAAACTAGGAAACGCAGCGTTTTGTCAGGGCGCCTGGCCTTCCAGAGAAACAAGAAAAAAACTGCCAAGGCACGACAATCTCGGCCTCGGTTGAAGGCCGAGGCCGAGATCGAACAAAGTCACGGTTAAAGGCATTAAACTCAGATCGTCACGTGACAGCGGGGTCCCATGCTCCATTTAATGAAGCAAGGACTCTGTTTATGGCAGCAAACCCACTGGCCAAGAATGAGCATTTAATGCGTGAGGAAAGGTGGGAAGTGACTGAAGTCAGGATTTGGTGACAGGGGTCAGAGTGATTAGACGCCAACATTCTCACAAAGCTCTTCGCAGCTTGAGAGATTAGGTGACCAGCCTCCAGGGCAATAAATGCGTCTCCACGGCCAGAAGCGCAGAACCCACGATTAGGGCGGCGGCCGAGATTCACCGGGATTCATGGGGTCACACCACCATACTTCACAATCCCAAATGTTGATTGGAGTGCCCACTTGCTTTAATCAGACTCCACTACGCGGGATTTCAGCCTCGATTACTCATCCAGGAGCTCCTCCTATAAATACAAGACTCAAGACCACATTCAAGAGGTTCAAACACCAAACAAAAGCCTCCCACGGAGCAACTTATATTTTCCTGTAATGCACTTTCAATATTTTACTTGCTTTCCTAAGAGTAGTGTTAGTCTGTAAGGAAAACCCACTCATCAATATATCATACGACCCTTGATTTTCAAGGCGCCGGAGCATCATCCTTATTATTCGCTCACTCACCCCATATATCATACGACCGCCGCTCACTGAGCAGCGCGCCGGAGCATCGCCCTAAAACCACCAACACCACCACTCAACGGCCTTGTAGTTCAGGCCGTGAACCCAATAGCCGAGACTAATTCCTCTCTCGGCTACAATTGTTTGATTAGAAGACAAGTCCAAACAGGCGCACCACTTAAACACTTTCACCCACCTCAAAAAACATCTCAACGCACGGTAGACCATGCTGGCACGCCCGCGCACGACCGCACCGCACCCAAAAGCAGGAAACCCCGTGTCAACGCTCATCCCCTCGGCCCGGAGATCCAGGCCGTGAGATTTGCGCTGCAGACAATAATAAAGTCATTTTTATTTATTTTTTAATATGTCATTAATATTAATTTGTTTTTTTTCGTACTAACATTTTTCTTCTCTTGTTCAATTTAAGGGGGGGTCCAAATTCCCAGAGATTGACGTCTTTGGAGACATTTATGTTCGACCTGGGAATGAGTTGGCGGAGTCCCTTCATGTAAGTAGCCTTTAATTTAAATTATTATCTTACGCGTTCAAGTTTTATGATTATTATATGAATGTTTTAATTAATATTTTATGTTATGTTCAACAGACGACGATGATTGAGAAGTGCCAGTTGGTTCTTCAGGAGTCCGCCTCCCAGCTTCCTCCCAATACGCGGCTTGAGTCTGTGGCTCCTCCACAGGATGCAGCGTTTCAAATCCTGATTGAAACCTTGGATCAAACTCTCGGGAGACGCCCAGGGACATATTGTCGAGGGATGGGGAATGCCAGGCAGCGGCCACCTAGACCCCGTGAATCATCGGAGTCAAACAGTGAGGTGACTGCTTTGAAGACAGAGGTGGCTGAGCTCAAGGGTCATTTGTCACATCTTCTACAGTCCCTCGCTCACTTCGGCATTGCAATCCTGCCTTTTCCTCCCCCGTCGACCTCCGAGCCCCGCCAACCCGAGCATGGCCACCACACCTCTCCCCCTGTCGACAATGTCCAGACCTCCGAGCCGCATTTGCCAGACGACAATGTAGATCTTGGAGGATTGTTTGATTAGATTTTAACTTTCTTAATTACATTTTAAATATTTCTATTGTACTAAATATATTCTATTGTAACAAAAATATTTCTCTTCATTACATTTTTTTATTGCAATTTCATTTTATTATATAAAAAAAAAAACCAAAATTATTTTTGTTACCAAAAAAATTTAATTAAAATTTAATATATTATTTTTGAGCGACGATATTATTTTGTCGCGCAAATTTAATTTTTAGAAAATACAAAACCGTAAAAATAAATTTTAAACAATTTCTTCTATTTTTGTGGGACGAAATTTTTTGTCTCGCTAAGATACTGCGACAAATAGGTTTCGTTGTGCAAATATTTGAGTCACGAACATTTTCTCGTCCCGCTATCTCTGCGCGACGAAGATAAATCGTCCCGCAGAGTTCTTGCTACGACTCTGTGTTCATCGCGCAAATATTTGAGCGACGAAAAATCTCGCCATACCGAGACTTTTGGTGCAACGAAGGTTACTCGTCGCTCCTTTTTGCGCGACTAATTCAATAAATTTGTCGCGCAAAGTCATTCTTGACGATCTTTGCGCTACAGATTTTGCGCGACGAAACTTCTGTCGCACTACTATTTGTGCGACTCAAATGCACTTTGCGCGACCAAAACTTCTTCGTTGCGCAAGTAGTAAAATGTAGTAGTGGGAAGATCAAAGATCAAAGAATCAACCCGCGAATATTGTCCTGTGAGAAATTTGCACAAACAATAGCCACATACTACCCATTAGTTTCTAGGTGAATTAGTTGCATAACCACAAGAGCCACATGTCTAGCCTCTTTTCATCTGTTGGTTACATAAAAATAAACTAATAAATAGTCTTAATATGTTGGTCATCATATGAATAGTAACATTTCACCTTTTTAAGGGACAACTGCAACTAATATGTTATGTGGGTGCTGTTTGTGCAAATAATCTCGCGGGAGAATATTCGCTTCTAGATCCTTCAACCTTCAATCTTCCTTTTCTCTCTTCCTCGATTCCTATAAAAAAGACTGGAGTAAATAGACCACACCCGGTGGGTGTTGGCCAAAGGCCCTCCGATGCCTAAGTTAGTTCGAGTGTTTGTAGGAAAACAATAGCTAAGCAAAGGGTACGGAGTTGTATGGTGTAAACCGGGCGGCCGGAGCCGTGTGTGGTGGCCGGAGCCGTGTGGAGAAAATATGGAGAGTGGAGAGTGGAGAAGGAGAGAGAGCTTCGGGTATTTTCTGAAGTACCTTGAATAATGACTGAAGTCATCTATTTATAGGAGCCTCGGGGCTAGGGTTTCATAGCCTCGGGGCTAGGGTTTCGTAGCCTCAGGGCTAGGGTTTCGTAGAGATCGAGTCGGACTTGATAATATCTGAATTATCTCGTTAATTATAAAATAATATCCTATAATTAGGATATTATCCCTTTGATAAGATAATACCAGAATTATTGATATTATCTCATTAATTATAAGATAATATCCCTTTATTATGATAATATCCCAATTAATGATATTATCTTTATTAATTATGAGATAATACCATATAATTAAGATATTATCCAAATTAATTAATTATCCCAATAAATGGTTTAATTAATTAATTTAAGGGATAATTTTCTTTTCCACGTGGCGTGCTCTGATTGGAGACGAAAATATTTGCTCCCACAAATGCCCCCCAACTTCTGCATGGAGCTTGCGTGGCATGTAGGAGATGAAATTATTTTTCGGGCTCTCCAACTGTATCTGGGCTTTCTTCTGCGAGTTGGACTCCTTTTGCAGATTGGTTTCCCAATTGGAGTGGGCTTCTGACTGTCCTTGGAGTTGGATTCCCAGTAGGAATAAGCTTGCGATTCCTTCTTGAGCCGGGTTGTCCAACTTGTATAAATACAGGGCTTCTCTTCACTCTTTCTAACATCACAAACTTAACTTCTCTACCTTCTAGCTTGAGAAAGATCTTGGAGAATTTGTACTGCTTGTCGAAAAGAGGAGTTGTCGTGCATCCAAAGTAAGTCGAGCTCATAAAAATATATATTCGTATATATTTTTTCGTCTTTTTTTGGTAGCAAGGTTGTAGTCCAGCCGTATACTCCTAGCTATGGTCGTGGTCTCGTGATTGAAGAATTTCCGCAAGTCTGCGGATCTGGAATGGAGTTGCAAGGCCAGCATGCGCCTGAAGGCCTGGAGCTTGGACTTGCATTCGTTGGGCTCGAAGAGAGAGCATGGAGAAGCTGGGCTCGCAGCAGAAGGATGGAAGCTCTGGGCCTTGAGCGCGACACGGGCCTGCGCTGGGCAAGCAGGCCACGCACGAGGGAGCTGGGCCAAGAGGCGCGCGCTGATAGGCCACATGCGTGCTGGAGCGAACAGGCCAGGTTGTGCTGCAATGGGCTAGAGGCGCTAGCTAGGCTGCGCAACGTGGGCTACGAAGGTGCTGGTCTGGAGTTTGGGCTGGAGTTGCATGCGTGCTGGGCTGTGATGGAGTTGGCTGGGCTGCTCGTGCTGGGCCAAATGTTTTTTATTTTTTAACTGCTGCCTTTCCTTTTTCTTTTTTTTTTCTTTTCTTTTTCTTTGGTATTCTAACTTGTAGAATTTTCTTCTCTTCTTGCAGTTGTCCGTTGACCATGTCTTCTGAAGATGGTAGCAAATCACCAAGCTCCCAAGTGCCTTTGTATCTGTGGGGAGGCTCCCAAGTGCACAAGAAGAGGTTTGTGCCCAATCTGCACCGCGTTACAACTGAAGCTCAGTTCCAGAAGTGGCGGGCCACTTATGCTTCTGCAATTCCTGATGACGTGCATATCAAGCTAGGGAAGCCTTTGACTGACGTCGTGCCCTGCGTGGATGTGAATGATCCGAATGCCAGGATGATCACCTTCCGTCCCTTTTATTTCTCCTTGGGCTTCACATTCCCGCTATCCAAGCTTTTCAAGGAGGTGTTCTGCACCATGGAGTGTGCTCCAAGTCAGTGTACTCCAAATGTCTACCGGGCGATCATGTGTTTTGAGAATCTGAGCTGCTTCTTCATGTTGGAGCTGACAGTGCGAGAGTTCTTCTACTTTTTTGAAGTGAGGCACTTCGAGGAGTATGCCCAAGTTCGCATCTACAATGCCAAACTGTTTGACAGCTTTAGCCAAGGAGATCACGTGTGGCACGATGACGTGTTGGAAGTCAGCGGACGATGGGAGGGCGATGTTGGTGATGGTCCACTTGTTCCCATCACCTATTGTAACGGTACGCCTTTTTGCAGTTTTTGATCTACTCTCTTTTATTTGAATTTCTTGAAGTGTGGCTAACTAACTTCTGTCTTATGCTTGTAGTTAGGCGTGGGCACGGTCCGGTTTGGACCGGTTTTCTCTAAAAAATGGAAACCTGAACCGAAATTGCATGACCAGTTCAGGTTTGGACCGGTTCTGCCAAAAATCCAAACAAAAATCCAAACCAACCCGAACCTGTCCGGCTTCCGGTTCGGTTCCTGCGGTTCCGGTTTTTGCTGGGCCCAAAATTTTATTTTTTACATTTTTTCCAGATCTGCCCAAAATGCATTTATATACTAAAATACCCAAAATTTGAGCTTCCATCAAGCTTTCAACACATCAAAATGAATCCAACTTCAATAAAAATACAATCCAACTTCAATCAAACTTCAACAACATATAAATTACAACCCAAATTCAATCAAACTTTAGCGAAATAAATTCCAAAATAAATTACAAGCCAAATAAAACCCAAATTCAATCCAAATATATGTTACAACTCAAGTTCAATCCAACTTCATTAAATTCCTCCTTAACATTGAAAAGTAGCTGGAGCACACTTGGTAGGTGTGGATGAACTCATAATATCTACATAAAAAAATATAAACCCATTAAAACATTAGTCAAACATACATATTATATAGTACATTAATAAAGCACATAAAATTACAAATACACACCTCAATTTAAAAATAAATAAATAAAAGAAACTTAAACATTTTATTATCCAACTAAAAGAAACAAAACACATTATACAATCCAATTAAACATTATCATGCTAATTTTTTTTTACCACCATATATAGCACTATTTAACACAAACTAAGCACATTATCAATTCATCAATTTGAATGCACAACTAATTAATCAATTTGAATGCACAACCACTATAACTTATAACACTGTTATGCACAACCAATTAATAAATATTAATCAATTTGATAAATTTCTACGGCTGCCATTTTGATAAATTTGAAAGCACAACTAAAGAAAGCTTATTCACAACACAAGGCAAATATTAGCAGAATTTCTGCAGAATTCTTATTAATAACAGAGGACATTTATCCACAAAAAACAACTAAAAAATATGCAGAAAGCTTATTAACAACAGAGGACATTTATCCACAAAAAACAACTAAAAAATATGCAGAATTTCTGCAAAACATCAAAATCTGAGAGAGAGACACAGAGAGAGAAATGAAGAATACCTCAGAGAGTGGCAGAAAAGCTGCAAACTGCTCCAGAAATCTTTTGCTGATCTGCACCAACTGCTGCCAATTCAATTTCCTAAATCAATGAATTGTAGTAAAGCATTGTAAGTACTAATAACAATTTCAAATTCACATGGTAATGCCATATTACAACCAATAAAATATTAACAATTTCAGATTCAATCTCGCAAACAAATGAAAATATTAAAGCTAAGAACAGAACAGCAGCCACAAAAAACCAAACCACAACCCAGCAAACAATAACAAAGCTAAGAACTAAACTAAACATGGCAGCATAACAATCAGATATTAAATAAATTGAAGAGTTGAATCATACCTGACAGAGAGAAAGAGAGGTAAATAAAATGAAGAGATGGCTGCGAACTGCTGTGCTGAATCTGTGAAGAATATAACATTTGGAGTGAGCCACAGATTCAAAGGGGAAAAGGAAAAACAAAAAGGAAAAAATGAAAACAAAATCTGACCTGTGATGGCGGCGACTGAGAGAGATGGCGGCGACTGAGAGAGGTGGCGGCTCTGAGAGAAGCGGAGGCTGAGAGGGCGCTGGATGACAGAGAGGATTGCCTGAGAGGGATTTTGCGCAGAGAGGATTGTTGGCGCAGACAGAGCTTCTGTCAGAGAGGATGAGAGAGAGGAAGGGTGAGAGAGAGGTAGGTTTGGCTCAGAGAGATGATGGCTGAGAGCGGTTTGGCGATGGCGCACACAGAGCCTCTGGTTTCGGCGGCTGAGAAGGAGAGAGCTTAGAAGTTAGAGGTTTGGAAGGGAGGAAAACGAAGACCAAAATGAAAAAACCCTAAGTCACTTAGTCAGCGTTTTTTTTTTCCGTGTGATTATGTGTGTGCTCACCTATGGTAGCAGCATACACACCCAATCAACCTTAGCCACATATGAAAATATTAAATAATTTCAAATATAAATATATATAATATAAAAAATATATATATATTAATTTTATTGGACCGGTTCGGATTGGACCGGTTCTTTAGGATGAAAAACCGGAACCGGAAATCGGTCTGAACCGGTCCGGTTTGGATTGGACTCGATTTTTGACTTTTTCGGTCAACACGGTGTTTTTCAGTTTTTTTCGGATTGGTTTGGTTCGGTTTTGCGGTTTTGCGGTTCCAATGCCCACCCCTACTTGTAGTGAGTGACATTAGCAAGAAATTGAAGCTCGGGCCTGACATGGCTAAGGTCCGCCGTGCTTTGAACATCCCCTCAAAGTTTCGCGAGTGGCGTTAGTTATTGAGCGAGTATTGGGAGGAAGACGGTGGACTGCCTCCTGCCGAGGATGTCGAGAGATGGAAGCAGAATGGTCCGAACCCTGACGATCTACCTGCTGGACAAGAGGAGTGCTCTGATGAACCCCCATCAAAGAGGAAAGATGATGTCAAGTCATGGGTGAGGAATGTTTCTCCATTGAGGAAGAAGTCAAAGCTCCCTTCTGCTGAGAAGACCTAAGTAGGAGCTACTCTCGCGTCATCTGCAAGGGTCAAACATCTTGTTGGTGCAGATAGCAAGAAGATTGGTGGTATGCGCAACATTAGGGATGTCCTCCTTAAGCTTCTTGCTGATGAGTTTGGAGATCGTGATCTGCTCCGTGAGATAGTCCGTGCGCGATCTAGTTCACCTGTTGAGAGGCAAAGAGATGCAGGTGTTCCTATCCGAAGTTCGGGCCGTTTGCACCAGTCGAAGAGTGGAGGTCGATCTGGGAGGTCTGCTCATCCATCCAACCACCATGATCCTGTTGTTGAGTCACGAGCAGTCAAGCATGGAGTTGATTCGTCGTTTCCAATTCCTTGGAAGTGAGGTTGGCAGAGGCTAAGAAAGCAAGAGAGTCATCTGCTCGGGCGAAAGGTTTTTCCGCAACGTCAGCGGCTGATCCCCAGGTGGACAAGTCCAGCCCTGCTGGGGATGTAGGAGTGTCTGATCTGCTCAGGACGCATTTTCTATCAAGTCCATTCGCTTGTGCTGGGCTGGTTGATCAAATCCATCAAGCTGGTGATCTTGGTACCTTTTCAAGTCTTTCCTTGGAAAAACAAAGGGAAGTAACACTTCATCTGCTTCAAAAAGGAGTTGTTTTTGCTGCTGAGACCATTCGGAATTCGTCTGCTGTTGCCCCCTCTTCTGCTCAGCTCAATGAGTTGGAGAAGAAGAATGCCGAGCTAGTTTGCAAGCTTTCTGCCGAGCAGGCCCGCTATGAGAAGAAGACGATTGATTTGAGGGCGATGATATCCGAGCTGAAGAGTTCCCTTGCTGAAAAGGATTCCGAGCTTAACTCTTCTGCTGTTGACTTGGCTAGTCGGAAAGATGCTTACTTCCATCTTGAGCGCAAGAATGCCAACATCTCTCACAGCTATGACAAGCTTTTGGCTAGATTTCTTGCCTATCATGAGTCTGCTGAAGAATCCAGGTCTGAAGCTACCGTGGACTGCACAAATAGAAAAGATCCATTCTTTGCCGTTGGAGATGAAGACATTGAGATGCTTTGTCCTGAGCAGGTTAATGCTGTGGACATGGAAGGAGTTGAAGAGCAGGTGGCTGAAGAGGCAGTAGCCGATGGAGCAGGAGAGGATGTAGCCGATGAGGCAGTGGCAGACATCATAGATCAGGCGTGTGAAGCTGTTGAGAGCGTAGCAGATCAGGTGGACGCCGAAGAGGCTGCAGATCAAGGTTCCCCTACCGGCGCTTCGGAGTAGATGAAGACTCTTTTATTTCTTTTCAGCTTTTGTAGTCTGCGTTTTGTTTAGAACAATTGGTCTTGTTTGACCTATCTTCTTTTTTGTTTGAACTCGGCCGGTTGGTCACTTTGCTATGGAAATTTCAGTTATTATTTTTTCAACCTCAATTTGCATATTGACTTGTGAACTGCTTGAGTAACCGGCTAGTGTATAGGCTGTACATTTCCCCTTAGGATTTTTGCAAAAGCCAGGGTCCCTCTGGAGGGATTTCGGGCGTATTCTGCATTTTTCCGGAGAAAGCTTAGGACGCTTCTAGTCGTTGTCCTGCGTCTCCCTTGGGACGCTTTTTATGGGCAACTGTATGACTATCCTGCCTCCCTTAGGAAACGGATAGGAACCTGGATACCTCCATTAGGAAGTTCCTGGCGCACCCTGCGTCTCCCTTAGGACGCTTCTATGTGAGCTGCGTCTCCCGAAGGACGCTTCTGATCGTTGCCCTGCGTCTCTCTTAGGACGCTGCTTATGGACAACTGTATGACTATCCTGCCCCCCTTAGGAAACGGATAGGAACCTGGATACCTCCCTTAGGAAATTCCTGGCTCACCCTGCAACCCCCTTAGGATGCTGCTTTGCGGGCTGCGTCTCCCGAAGGACGCTTCTGGTCATCGCCCTGCGTCTCCCTTAGGACGCTTTTTATGGGCAACTGTTTGGCTATCCTGTCTCCCTTAGGAAACGGATAGGAACCTGGATATTTCCCGCAGAAAGCATGGAGACCTCCTTATAAGAAATTCCTGGCGCACCCTGCGTCTCCCTTAGGAAGCTGCTTTGCGGGCTGCGTCTCCCGAAGGACGCTTCTGGTCGTCGCCCTGCGTCTCCCTTAGGACGCTTTTTATGGGCAACTGTATGATTTATCCTGCCTCCCATTAGGAAACGGATAGGAACCTGGATACTTCCCTTAGGAAATTCCTGGCGCACCCTGCGTCTCCCTTAGGACGCTTCTTTGCGGGCTGCGTCTCCCGAAGGACGCTTCTGGTCGTCGCCCTGCGTCTCTCAAAGGACGCTGCTTATGGGCAACTATGTATATATATATATATATATATATATATATATATATATATATATATATATTCTTGACATTCTGGAATGAGAAATTGAACTTTTATTGATGTTCATGAGATTACATCGCTTTATTTGAAATAAAAATAACTGAACAAAGGAACCATAACTTCCGATAGTTGCAGTGCTCGGTCATCTGCTGGGGACTAAGTGGGTAGGAAGAAGCGTCATGGATAGTATCTTTGGAGGGGGTAGGCATTCCATTGTCGTGGAATCTCCTTCCCTTCCATGGTGTCGAGCGTGTAGCTTCCTCTGCTCCTAGACCGGCTGATCATGTAAGGGCCTTCCCAATTGGGTTTCATCTTTTTGGACCCTTGTCTTTGCACAGTGATGAAGGTCTTTCTTAGCACAAGGTTGCCTGGTTGAAACTGTCTGACCTTGGCTCTTTTGTCGTAGTAAGACTTCAACCGCTGTTGATAGAAGGCTACTCAAACAATGGCCTTCTCGAGCTCGCCTTCAAGTAAGTCAAGGTTGAACCTCATCTGCTCGGAGTTCTGCTCAATACTGCCCACTTCAATGCCAATGGAGGGGACAGTGACGTGCGGAGGAATGATCGCTACATTTCCATTCTGAGGGAAAACGGGGTTTCGCCAGTTGATCTTCGTTTGGTAGTGCGATAAGCCCATAGTACTCCAGGGAGCTCGTCTACCCATTTTCCTTCGGCGCCTTCTAATCACTTCTTTAGGCAATCCAATATTATTTTGTTGGATGCCTCGGCCTGGCCATTGCCTTGAGGATATCTAGGGGTAGACAGATGTTGTTTAATGCCGTATTGTTTGAAGAAGGCAGTGATTTGCTTGCCGATAAACTGTGTGCCATTGTCGGTAACGAGAGATTGTGGGCAGTCAAATCAGCAGATGATGTTTCTCCAGATGAATCGTTCCACGTCAGCTTCTTTAGTAGAGGATAGAGCTTCGGCCTCGATCCATTTGGTAAAGTAATCAGTGGCGACGATCATCATTTCTTTATTAGCTGGTGCCGTTGGCATGGGGCCCACTAAGTCGATGGCCCATTGCATGAAAGGCCACGGACTATTCTGCGGATTGTAGACTTCGGCTGGCAGGTTAGGAACCGATTTGTACCGTTGGCAGCGATCACATCTTTTGACATACTCGGTCGAGTCATGGCGCATTGTAGGCCAGAAATAGCCTATATTTAGAGCCTTCTGGGCGAGTGACCTGCCTCCAGAGTGGTTGCCACACTCGCCGTCGTGAATTTTGTAGAGGACCTCAAGTGTTTAAGGGTATTTTATGCAAGTGAGATGAGGGCCGGAGTATGATCTGCGAATGAGCTTGGCGCCTTGCATGTAGTATCTCGCGGCTTTCTGTTGGACCTTTCTAGCCGCGGACTTATCCGACGGAAGATTTTCATTCACCAAGTAGTCGATGATGAGGTCTTGCCAGCTGGGGTCTTCATCGATCTGCATTGAGTCGATTGGCTCTATTTCTTTGATGCTTGGCCGGTCAAGGTGTTCTACAGGGATGGAGCGTTTGAACTGGGTGTCCAGCACTGATCCTAGGCTTGCCAGTGCATCTGCATGAGTGTTCTCCGCCCGTGGAACTTGTTGGATGGTGAAAGTAGGGAATTCTTTCAAAAGTCCTTGGACTTTGTCGAGGTACTGGATCATTCTCAGATGTTTTGCCATGTACTCGCCTGAGGCTTGATTCGTGATCAGTTGGGAGTCTGAGTAGATGGCCAATCTTTTGATCGACAGTTCTTTTGCTAGGCGCAGTCCGGCGAGCAATGCCTCATACTCTGCCTCGTTGTTCGAAGCAGGAAAGCCTAGTGTGATGGCTTGTTCCAACAAAGTTCCTTCTGGGGTGATTATGACGACGCCTGCCCCCGCTCCTTTGTGATTTGACGCTCCGTCTACATGTAACTGCCACATGTAGTTAGGTAGGTTTGAATCGGTGGGAGAGGTATCGTCTGCTTTTTCCTTGCTTTCGTGACCAGTTTCTCTTTTTTGGCTGTCGGAGTAAACTCTACAACAAAATCTGCTAAAGCCTGAGCTTTTATAGCGGTTTTCGGCCGGTAGAGGAGGTCGTATTGACTGAGTTCGATAGCCCATTTCATGAGTCGCTAAGAGGCGTCGGGGCTGTGGAGGATCGATCTGAAAGGAAATTCTGTCATGACAATTATCCGGTGCGCTTGATAGTAGGGCCTTAGCTTTCTTGCGGAAACTACAAGCGAAAAAATGAGCTTCTCCATTTTCGGGTAGCGAGTCTCTGCGTCGAGGAGAGCTTTTGAAGTGTAGAATACCGGATGTTGTCCCCCCAGCTCTTCTCGAATGAGAGCTGAGCTGACGGCTGAGTCGAACACCGCCAGGTAGATGTACAAGTCTTCGCCTGGTATCGGTTTTGAGAGTAGGGGAGGTGTAGTGAGGTAGGTTTTCAAGTTTTGAGAAGCTACTTCGCACTCGTCATCCCACTTGTCCTTGTGTCCTTTCCTCAAGGCTTTGAAGAATGGCCTGCACTTGTCGGTAGATCTCGAGAGGAATCGGTTGAGAGCTGTTGCTCTACCTGTTAGACTTTGTATCTCCTTTGTTGTGGCAGGTGACTTCATGTTGAGTATAGCCTTGATTTGATTCGGATGTGCCTCAATTCCTCTTTGGGTGACTAAGTATCCTAGGAATCGGCCAGACGAGACTCCGAATGTGCATTTGCTCGGGTTCAACTTCATGTTGTATTTTCGGAGCAGGCTGAATGCCTCGGCGAGGTTTGTGATGTGGTCTGCTCGCTGGGGAGCTTTGACTAACATGTCCTCTACGTAGACCTCCATAGTTTAACCGATTTGCTCCTTGAAAATTTTGTTTACTAGCCTTTGGTAGGTTGCTCCAGCGTTCTTCAGCCCGAAGGGCATGACTTTGTAGCAGTATGTACCTCTTTCGATGATGAAAGAGGTCTTTGCTTTGTCGTCTTCATGCGCGACTACAAAATTGGAAAGCTAACCAGACCAAGCCACTGAGGTTGATGAGAGAGTTGAACGCCTGAGATGGAGATCATCGTTAAAGAGCGTGGAGATCGAGATCTTCACCGTCCAACTAGCTTTGATTCTCAAATACAGAACCTCCCTCTCCATCTTATGGATCTGCGAAGACATCAATCTCTCAACTCCTTCATTGATATCGATTTTCTAATTTTGTAGAGAGTTTCATGAGGGTGTTTTAGAGAGCTGAGGAGGGTTTCAAGGAGGGAGAGATAAGGTTTTTAGAGAAGGGGAAAATATGAAATTTTTTCGAGCGTGAATTCACTTAAGCGGCCTTTTTTTTAGCGTGTTTTAAAAGACGACACTTGTTAGTGACACGCGTCGTCTTATAAAAATCAAGTGGCTTTTTTTTGTAAATAAAAACTATCGTATTTTTCCTACAATTAATGACAGTTTTAACAAAAACGTCGTTCTTACATATGTAAAGACGACGGTTCTTTAAAAAAAGGGTCGTCTATTACATATAATAGACAACGGTTCTTTAAAAACAAGGGTCGTCTTTACATATGTATAGACGGCGGTTATTTAAAAAAAGGGTCGTCTATTACATATAATAGACGACGGTTATTTAAAAACAAGGGTCGTCTTTACATATGTATAGACGACGGTTATTTAAAAAAGGGCCACTTGATTTTTAAAAGACGACGCTTGTCACTAACAAGCGTCATCTTTTAAAAATCAAGTGGCCTTTTTTTTGTTCAACGTGTTTAAAAGACGACGCTTGTTCGTGACAAGCGTCGTCTTTTAAAAATCAATCTAACTCTAGAAGTGTATAAGATGATATATCATGACGGTTTTAAAAACACCGTCGTCTTTTAAAACATAACGACGGTTTTAAGATGTACCGTCGTCTATTTTGTGTCGTGGTTTAACTATTTTGTAGTAGTGCATGTTTATTTACACGGAACGGGTATTTGAATTATCTTCATTTTTGACAATCTATATATACAAATATATGCGTATCTAAATAATTCCAATTCTCGACTTCCCCTAATTTTATTAGCACATAAGGAATCAAATATTATGTTGATTCACCATTAAATTTCGCAATCCAATACCTGAAAAACCGAGAATTGTTATGGGGAATAGTTAATCCCATGCCCATTCATTCTCTCCCCTATACCAAACTTTCCAGATTTAGTCCACTAGGTAACTCAAAATAGTGCAGGCAAAGATGGAGAACCAATGGCAGGAAAGGATCAGATTACAGAGGCTGAGTTCAATAT
The DNA here is from genome assembly GCA_020521455.1 of Prunus kanzakura. Classification (NCBI taxonomy): domain Eukaryota; kingdom Viridiplantae; phylum Streptophyta; class Magnoliopsida; order Rosales; family Rosaceae; genus Prunus; species Prunus kanzakura. Next base: position 48,705 of record BPUM01000296.1, on the reverse strand, counting down.
ATCGAACCGAACCATGGTAGGTCTACCATTAGCCATAATGTCTCCTTGATAAAAAAATCCTAGATATTTTTGTAAACAAAAAACTTCTCATAGTATAAATGATAAATTCATGGGATGAGTATACTTCATCTTAAGATTATACCTTAAATAGATTATTCATTTGGCCCAAGGCATCTCGTAACAGCCCAGTATGGTGACTCATTGTCATGTTACTTTACACACGAATCGTTTTCGGGCAACCCTAGTTCTCCATAATTCAACGCAGTAAACAACTAGTCACTCAAAAATAAGCTCAAGTTTAAAATTGTCACTTTTTCTCCAATAACCAAAGTAGGAGGGATTGACCGGTTTGTAATTAACCAAGGGATAGCATTGTAATAGAACAATTTATACTAACTTTTGCAGTATCACCAATCACCTGCAGACAAAAGAAAAATAAGAAAGAAACTAAGCTCGTCGGAAAACCTATATGGTAAGTAAAATCATCAACTCCTACGTAAAGCACGAACTAGCCCTAAAAAAAAAAAACAAAGTATGGTTTAATTCCAATTTATAGTGGTCAGGTTAATGGGTTGTTTGGAAGCCGGGTTGAGTGTTGCTGTAAATGCAATTTGTGCTTTCAAATGGGAGAATTATGCTAATTTGTGCTGAAAAGCAATTGTTGATGTAATTACTTCTAGCACTGTCACCAGTGGCGGGTGCAGGATTGTGACCTTACAGGGTCATAGTGTAAAAATGTCAAAAAATCTTGAGAAAAAAAAACACTAAAAAGATAGTACTTCCACATATAACAATCAACCAGGTGTAATCAATCACTGTTAAATTGCATATTCAATACAAAGATAAAATTTAATTTACTAATGAAACCATGAGAAAGGAAAAAAAAAAAAAAAATCTTATTTCATTGTTACGAACGAACAAAACAATCAATGATGTAGTACACTATAATTATTGAGCCACGGATAAGCTAAATGGCTATTAAAAATTAAATAATCTTCCCCAGCCAAATTTTCTAAAAATATATCATAGCACAACATTAAATGTGAATTCTCAAGAAGACAAAGGAAATATACATGTGGTGCCAAAACAATTTCTACATAACAGGAACTCAAAAGTTAGAGCAAGACATCGAAGAATTGAGGAAATCCCAAAAACGAGCTGAAAACGTCCAATGGCCATTTGATCATGCTACTTTACTTTTTTCCCATCACTTTTTTATTGATGAAAATGCATTGCTACTTGACTTGAAGTCAAACACATATATGTTTATCGCTCAACCATTTGATTTGATCATGCCTGTTCATAAATAGATAGCTCTCCAGCTTTAACTTCCATAGATGATTCTTTAGCTAAGAGTGCACACAAAACATATCAAAACATTATGGGGAACGTATCGATTGGCATGCTCTCGAAACTAGTAATAGTTATGCTGCTGTTTCATCTTGTGGTTGCCAACTTTGTAGACTCTTTGCATACACAATGTTTGTTGGGTTCGGGGGAATACGCTGGGTACTTTAATTATCTGGCCCAAAACAGTGTCATTTTGCCCGAGTTGTTTTAAAAAAATAAAAAAGACAGCTGCACTGTGCTTAGCACAGTGCCTTCTCTTTCAGCGATTTCGTCGAGCACCTGGTGTGCAGCTCCAAGGGACCGCCAAGCCTATTTCCATGGCTTCCAAGAGGTCGTGCAACCCCGACGACCCCACTGTGGCTCCGCCACTAACTGTCACTGAACATAAATTTCTTGTATCTTTATTGGCATTTAATTATTATAATTGAAGTAGGAATGCCTCCTTCTAGGCAATGGTGGAACTATGAATTTTTCAACGGGTGGGCTAGCTAAAGTTATTGGCTTAAAATCTAATGATAATTTTTCTTGTACTTTCTAGTTTTTCTAGAAATAAAATATATATTAAAGCATATAAACTACGTTAGTTCATAGCTTCATGGACTAATTTCCAATAAGCTTTAACATAAAATAAATGCATGTGAAATGCACCCAAAAACACACATAGTATCAAAATGAAAATATGTTCAACAACAAAATTGAAATTGAACATATTCAAGTTGTGCCCTATGATCCTTGAGAGAATTAAAATCTTTTGTTATTGTGTATGAATCGATATTGTTAGCAATTATTTTTCAATGTAGACAATAATAGAAATTGCTATAATCTCATTCTTCATATGAACAACACCACCCACCCTTTGGACTACCTAATTGAAAAGGGTGTCGTTAAAATGAATATTGGCGAAAACAAATTAACAAAACAATAGGAAAAAACTAGGAAAAGGTAGAGAGTTAAAGTCATGAGTGTTTACTAAGCGATTATTTCTTAATTGAGCAAGCAAATTAATCTAAAATCACACTAAAATACAATTACTATATTTTAATTTTCAAAAAAGGCTAGCTAGAGCCCATGGTAGCTTTTAACTTGGTTGCTTCCAGGTAAGGAGGGAAGTAGTGTCCTAATTTGAAAGGAATATTCGCTTGGAGCTACCTCTAAATAGTGGAAGATGTCCCCTAATTTAAATTCATTCATCGGCACCGGCAATCACTATATTGAAGAGTTAGAATGTTATGTTAGAAACGCACCAGAGAGGTTAATTTGTTGAGCTTTTCCACTGAAAAAAAATTACTTAGGGCCCATTCGGTAATGTTTTAAGGGGTTGTTTTCATTTTCAGAGAACAAAAATGAGGCAAAAAACACATTCGGTGGCCCAAAAACAGAAAACACTGAGAATGCTTTCATAAAATGAAAACAAGTTCATGTGTACTTGTAGAAAACAGAAAAAAGTTGTTTTCATTCTCATGGGAAACGTTTTCATAAAAATAACTCACATATTATTATTTCAAATTGTACTACCAGACACGTTTTCATTGTTTTTGTTTTCTGAAGATGTTTTCTATTAATCTACTAGACGCATTTTCATTTCTTGAAAATGCAAATTCATTTTCTTGTTTTCATTCTCTGAAAATATTTTAAGAAAACATTCTCTGAAAATGTTACCAAACGGGAAGCATCTATGGTTTCCCAGTTGATGTATGTACCTTAATGGTTAAAAGAAGGCTTATTTACTGAAGTGCCCCCTAAAACTATGATCAAATCTCACTTTATCCTCTAAAAGTTTAAGTGACCCAAAGTACCCCCTTAATCGATGTTTTAGGTCTCCCTTTACTCCCATTGTCAAGTCCGTCAAAAAATTCTGTTAAAAACATTGACGTGGCACGAGTGGGACCCATTGTTATACTCAATTATATGACATGTGTTAAAAAAATTCTTTAAAAAAAAATTAAGATCTTAAAAAAAAAAAACAAAAAACAAAAAAAAAAACTCAATTCCCTCTTCACCTCCCTTATCCTGAGCGGGCTTACCTCACCGCCCACCTCCACAACCCCTTCCTCTCCGTCTCTCTCCTTCTCGCACCCACCTCCAATGAAAACATGACTTAGACTTTGACAAACTAAAAAGTAATCAAACACAAAAACTAGAAATTTTCTGGAAAACAACAGTTTTCCAACCTGACAATAATAGAGAACATAAATCCCTAAATTCTTTAAGGGTATACTAGTGATTTTCCCCTTGAAATTGTACCTAACTTTCAATTAACCCCCTATCCTTTTTTTTTATATATAGAAAATTAAGGATATGAACTTCTTTTTTTCGCCAATTTCCCCCCTCCGTCTAAATCCGCAACATTTCATCCAATTTGCCGTTAAAAATGAGGGGAAAATGGTCATTTTGTACATTAAAAATAAATAAAAAATAAAAAATAAAAATAAAGGTATACTAGTTGCGAGCACTGCGGGCAGTGGTGCTCAGTTGCGATTAATGACGCATCAGGAGATGTCGAGGGTGGGCTGGTAAACAGTGGGTCGTAGGATGCTGGTGACCATGAGGTTCCATCGTCTGCCCCAGAAGTCTTGGAGTGAGGTGGAGAGGTAGGGCTTGTTGAATTGTGGCTCCAGCTCGATGGCTAGGAGGGCTCGAGCCAGGGTTGCAGTGACGGCTAGGATGAGTACGAGGAGCAAGTATATGTGCAAAGAATAGAGAAGCAATAGGGCCTTTGGATGGATTTGGTCACTGTAATCATAGGCACGCAACAAAATTCCAAAAAGCAGACCCTTTGTTACATAATTTAGAGGGACTTTATGGCCCTGTTTTGGCTTTTGGGGTAATTGGGTTTTCTTTGTTTTGGCCATTAATATGTGATTTTGGTGGAGATGGATGTTGGTTTAGTTTCAATTGGCCATCAATATGTGATTTTTGGGGACCATTTTGGTGATTTGCAGGTGGGTTTTCTTTGTGTTGTTGTTGGCTATTTTCATTTTGGGTATTTTAGTGTGATTTTGTTGGAGAGGAGTTTTCTTTGAATTGGTTATTTTGATTTGGTGGTAAAGATGGGATTGAATCATTTTGGGTGTTTTTGTGTTTTCCTAATGAATTTTGGGGTGGGTTGTTTTGTTGGATCTTGATGGGAAGGCAAGCAACAACAACAAAGCGACCAAGAGAGATTGATGGGTCAAAAGACAAAGGTCCTTTACCAAAAGCCAAGAGAAAGAGCTAGAAGTTGGCAAGCCAAGAAATGAAAAACGATGTAACGCCCACAAGATCATGGAGGAGAGAAAGAGAGGAGGATAGAGAAAGAGACACACAATTGGAAGCAAACAAAGGAGTCTTGTGCAACCTTTGGGGACTAACTTGGCAGTGGCAAAGCAGTAACATAGACAAAGATAGATTGAGAGCCATACCTTGAAGAAGTTGGCTGTGTTGTGATGGGGTTGATGTGCTAGAGGAGATAGAGCTAGGGGAGGGGGGCGATAGGGTTGCTAGTTCAGTGTCTTCTTCTTCTTCTTCTTCTTCTTTTTTTTTTTGGTGGGTTTGTGGTCAATTTTCTTATTTTTCTTCAATTTTTAAAAATAATTTAACTGAAAATTGGATGAAATGTTGAGGATTTAGACGATATGGGGGAAATTGGAGGGAAAAAAAAAAGTTGATATCCTTAATTTTCTAAAAAAAAAGGATAAGGGGTTAATTGAAAGTTAGGTACAAGTTTAGGGGGCAAATCACTAGTATACCCATTCTTTAAAGCGACACCAGAAGTTGATCTTATCCTACAAAATCTCCACCTCATCTCCCTTACAGCAGTGCATGTTGGAATTACCCAACTAAAATTAGTTGCCTCAAAACTACACATATAATGGAATTTGGCACAGAGGAAACAAATGATTTGCACGTGTGTGAGTTGTACTTGGATGGAGAAATCAATTTGGTGGCTCATTAGTAGCAGAATCATTGCGGCACCGAGCCCATTTTGTTTCACAAGGCAGCAGCAGGAGCATGACCCATTTTCCTCTGCACAACCAACGAAATTCAATGGTACCTATCTCAAAATTTTCTATAAAAAATCTCCAATGGTATCCATCTCAACAAAAGTGCAAGCTTAAAAGAGTGCCCCTTGAACCGAAACTCACTCCAGTTTCAATAACAATGAGAGAGAAAGGGAATTTTTGGCAATTGAGAACTTGTTCAAGCGCCAACATCTCCAACTACCACAAAAAAACGACTCGACTGCCACGTTCCACCTTAGTTGGATCTGGACCGGGTCAGTTCCAAGTTCAGATTCTCCAAAGCTCTGCATCAAAATCCTCATATACACGGGGTGCAGAGGCAGCACACGTGGCGTCAACTACAGGAGGTTATTGGCTTGAGTTTCGGTGCCCCTGGATCTAGCGGTGGCAGCACCTAGGGCGTCATGAGGCTGTTGGGTTAGGTTTCAGTGCCGTTGGATATGACGGGAACTGAGGCCAAGCCCAGTGTGTGCACAACGGGTGGTCTCCGTTGGGAAAGGGTCCTCAAGGGTGTGTTCTCTACCTAGACCCAAGTGGTTGGTGGGGGAGGGGCGGCAAAGCTTGTTAAAGGGTGGAAGAGGAGGAGGTGGGGCATTGATGCTTGCCTCAAGTGGTTGGTGCGGGAGGGAGGGGGTCGTCTAGTACAGGGAAAGAAAGAGGTAGAGAGAGAAGAGAGAGAAGTAACTTTATGTTTTTTTAAAAGAAAATATTTTATTGATTTTTTCACACAGGGCACTTTCATGTCAGTTGTGCCACGTCAACATTTTTAATAGAATTTTTGACGAACTTGATAGCAAGGGGTTAAGTGAGATCCAAAACACCGGCCAAGGGTGTAGTTTTGGGTCAAACTACTACAAAAATCGCAATAGACGACGGTAATCCACCGTCGTGTTTCGGATTTTTCAACCGTCGTGAAATTGACCGACATCTTTTGATGCATAAAACCACGACGGTAAATCCACGTCGTTTATTATATGTAAAGACGACGGTTTTTAGTAAAACCGTCGTTGTTCTTATGTAAACACAATAGTTTTTTTGTTAAAAACCGTCGTTATTTATGGGCAAAGACGACGGTTTTTAACAAAAACCATCGTTATTTATGGGTAAAGACGACGGTTTATAAAAAAACCGTCGTTATATATGGGTAAAGACGACGGTTTAAAAAAAACCGTCGTCATTTATGGGTAAAGATGACAGTATCTTGTTAAAACCGTCGTCATTTATTGGTAAAGACGTCAGTATTTCGATAAAAACCGTCGTCACTTATTTGTAAAGACGTCAGTATTTTGTTAAAAATCGTCGTTAATTGTATATAAAGAAGACAACATAGTGTTAAAAAGGTCATTGATTATATGTACAGACGGCGATTTTTCAATAATTTCCCGAGTTGTTACATTATAGTTTTTTGTCTCTTATAATTCTATACAACACTTTTAACTAGAAAACCAATTATAATGCTTTATTAACGAATAAATACACTTAAAAATTATTTCTTTCATAAAACTTAAAGATTCAATAGTTATTACATAGTCAACCAATCTTTATTCTATTACATTCATACTTCCTACCTATAATTAGAAATAAAGGAGCTAACAAATTCTACTAATGTGATCTGAAATTCATCAATTTGTTCTTGGGTTGACTTAGCTCTGCCTTCTTGCACATTTTCCAAGTTGTATTCCCTTCCCTTGTAACAATATCAGCAACAGCAGGTCCTACGAGACTTGCAAAATTAACATCAAACTCCACAAATACAAATCTGATCCAAATATATTTCATTCTAATCACTATGCTATCAATGTAGATAAAAACAAGTTCTAAATGACCAAATTGTCTAACCTTCTCCAAAGATGTGATGGTCCAATGAACCCCTGAATTTTGATTATCCTTTGAACATTTGATCTCAAGTGTACCACTGATACAATTAATTTTCAGTAATGAGATTTATATATATAATTAAAGTTTAAAGAGAATTCATCAAATCGAATGTTGAGAACTAGAGAGTGATGATGTTCTCTTTCTACAAAATATTTAGCAATTGTAGCTTCAGTAAAGTATTCATCTTGCAAAGCAGATAGAAATTTGATAATAAAAGGAGGAGAGATCTCAAGTCAATGACTTGTAGGTAGAAATAAGAAATTAAACCTCAATTAAGCACTAGTCTCATCTCCAATTCCACATTATGATTTATAAACATTTATAACCAACACTACAGCGTTAAAGCATGCAGTACACACTTGTAATTACCGAACATTGGACTCCATGATTGGTTAATTACATCTAAGTAGACAGAACCAGATCTGCAATTACTCGGGAAAGACAAATCAGTCAGGTCATAGAAAATTAAAAACAAATAGAGGAATGCTAGCAACCTTCTCTCTAACCTTCTCCTTTGGACCTTCTCCATTTTTTGCTTGACATGTGTCATTCTCCTTACACTTAAAACAATGTTATTAATATATTATACAAGCTAACTTTTGCTTTCCAAGTTTGCCCTTATTAAATGTATTCAATTTATCCAAAAAAATTTCACAACTTTCTTATCATCTTATTAATTTTTTTTTAACGTCAATTATTTTAAAGAAAATGTCAGTTTTTTTTTACAAAAAGAGAAAATGCCCCTTTTTATAACGTCAAGTTTAGGCTTTTTTTTTTCTATCTAAACCCTTTGTGTTTTAAAAAAAAAAAAAAGAAGGGGAAATTTCCTCTTTTTTTAAAAAGTCGACATTTAAAAATAATAATAGTTGACGTGAAAAAAAAATTAATAAGATGGTAAGAAAGTTGTGAATTTTTTTTTGGATAAATTGAATACATTTAATAAGGGTAAACTTGGAAAGCAAAAGTTAGCTTGTATAATATATTAATAACATTGTTTTAAGTGTAAGGAGAATGACACATGTCAAGCAAAAAATGGAGAAAGTCCAAAGGAGAAGGTTAGAGAGAAGGTTGCTAGCATTCCCCAAACAAATAACCAATTACTCAAGTTCCAGCTGCTTACTAAAAAAATAGGAAAGAAAGTACGTCATCAATTCCACAAACTTATTCAAAGTATTTGATAATCATCAACAGTATATTACACCATTCTAAGTAAACTTAATACTTGTGCCTTTATTTGACCCAATGTGCCGGATACTAGTAACAATTAGAACTCAAAATATCCTAGAGAAGATAATTCTACTCAGATGTAATGAGAGGTGATTTGCTTTTTAAACTGCAGAATACTCACAGCTTATCAACACATTTGGGTGGAAAATCTTGATCATGAAGCCAATAAAAGGAGATTTATATGGATATGCATCGGGACGGGAAGCTCAACTCGGATTTTCCAAACCCCGCCTTCATAAAGACCTGCAACCACCGCATCACATAGAGTATATTATACCAAAACGTGTTTTAAACAATGTCTAAACGAAAGCTAATAGGCATTAGAGCCTCAGCCACTAAAAGACTAGTGGAGAAAAAGGAAACATTAGTTTCCAAAACGCATTCATCTAAGAGCAAACTCAATTAATGTCTACCAAAAGACAAAGAACTATGAAAAACTTTCCATTTATTGTCTCCACATTATAGTCACTCATCATCCTTAAAAACATTGAAAAATATATTAAACATAGCTTTATATTGTACAAGAGAGGAAGGCAGCAACATGATTTAAGTACTTGTACCAACAAGACTACTTTGGTATACCAAAAGGGAGGAATCTAGTCTTAAGAAACATAAGACCCAGATTACAAAGGTTGGAGATAATACAGTAACCAACAACTTACAACTTCATGACATCCATTTCTATCCTCTTGTTTGGAGACGATCAACATCTTAACTTGATAAATTAAATTCCCAAACCTTTCAGAAATATATCAAAATATAATAAACTTTTCAAGGAAATAAATATCAGAGAAATCAAATCTATTAAACCATAGATTGGTTATACAAATATGGTATGGAGGTTGAAACTGAAACTGACTAATATTGAAGGCACTCGTATTTGACAGTTAGGCCTAGTCTTTTTCTTCTATTGCAGCCATAATTCAAATTTAACCCCAATTTCTGGAAAACAGAGTAGGATGAACATCTATATAGAAATAATAGATAAATAAATAAGAGAGAAACTAAGATAATGTATGTGAAAAATATTAGATTGGAAGCAATAAAGAAATACTAAAAACTTACAAAAAACCAAACGCAGAGACCTTCAAAAATATTAATTTTGCATAATCCTTCCAACTCTGGGCAGCAACTAATTCGATGTCGTCTCTGTACAGACCAACCCTGGCTACTACGCCGCCAATCCTTTCAAATCCTTCACCACAACAAATTTCCACAGCCCAAATAAATCGAAACCCTTACTCTAGAATACCTTTTTCTCTATATGGAATTGGGAATTAGAGAAAATGAGAGAGAGAGTTGGGGGGGTGAGGAGACTAACCTTGAAGATGTTCAACGAAACCCGCGACAGAACTCTAAGACACGAATTTGGAAACAGAAGTAACACAAGGGAGATGGCAAGCTCAAAGAGCTTGGTGACATGGAGAGCATGAGGGAGATGGTGACCTCCGTGACCTGAACGGCGTGACAGAGATGGTGATCTCGACGAGTTCTGTGCCCTGGACGGCGCGAGGGAGATGGTGCTTCATAAACCCTAAACGTAAGAGAGAGTTGAGAGAGAGAGAGAGAGAGAGAGAGAGAGAGAGAGAGAGAGAGAGGTTCGTGAGAGTAAAGTGTTAGAGAGAGAGCGAGGGTTTTCCCAAAAGCTCCGCGCCCGTGAACTTAAGTGAATATTTGTTTAGCGCCTCTTAAAAACACGACAGTTCTAATAAGGTACAGTCGTCTTTTTAAAATCAACCCAATGTATGGGTGTATTAGGTACTTTACAACGACGGTTTTATAACATATGTTGTTTTTCAAAACATCACGACAGTTTTTATACAAACTGTCGTCTTTTGGGTGTCGTAGTTTAACATAATTGTAGTAGTGTCACTTTAACTTTCAGTGGGTAAAGTGAGATTTCACCATCGTTTCAGGGGGCACTGCAGTAAATAAGCATTAAAAAGAATACAATTCCTGTACATACCATGTCAATCCCACTTGACATATTTGATTTATGCCTGATTGGGTTACATGGAGTTTTGCAGAAAGTAGCTTCAGAATTTTAGGAAAAACGAATTGTGATAGTATTGTGACAATTAATTACATGAGTACGCTTATTTAGCGTACATGAATAAAATATTCCAAATATATTTAAGCCTTCTTTCGTTGTCGATTGGACTGATTGAGTGTTTCTGATCTACAATGTGCAAAATAGTAAGATGAGGACGAAGAAATGTGGATGATGCGAACAAAACGACGACCATAAACATATATCCCATACAATAAAAAAATAGATACATGAGTAAACTTATTTTGCGAAAAAAAGGGTTCGTAATATTTTGAACTTCACAAAGAACGGAATGGAGTCATTGGTTGCTGTGGAAAATAGTACTATTTTGTCTTTCAATTGTTGAAGAACCTTAATTACAACAAAATTGAGTTCGTAACGAAACAACATGTTGAAGTCAATTTTTTTTTTGGGTAATAAACATTTAAATAAAAATGATACTTTAACATAGCATATATCTCATACATAATTTCTTATTAATTTAGTTCTCCAGTTCTAAAATTGAAAATGTAGGAGAAACTGTAAGTTCAATACATCAGTTTCAAACTTGTGTACTCTTTGCTAAAGCTCTAGGATTCTCGACATCGAGTTTTAACAAAAGAGTCGCATTGAAGAATATATCACGGCATGTTTTTCCCTGCAAACAAAAGATCATCGCAACAATCACCTGTTACCATCCCACCATCAAAAATACTTCCGCCAACTTCCCAAGCGCAATTAATGGAGATATGTTTGCATTCAACCAAGGTCTCTGAATTTAATGCCTTTGGGGTTGGAATTGTGGTAGAAGGCGAGGGAGAAATTGTAATTTCAACACATTGGTCCCAAACTTGTGTACTCTTTACTAAAGCTCTAGATTTGTTGACAATGGGTTTGGAGGCAAGAATAGAGTTAAAGAATAGATCATGGCAAGTTTTGCCTGCAGACACAAGCTCATAGCAACAACCATATGTTACACTCCCACTTTCGAAAATACTTCCACCAACCTCCCGATCGCACTTAGTGGAGATATGTTTTTTACATTCATCCACTTTTTTCAATTTTGAAGCCTTTGTGTTTGGAATTGTGATAGAAGATGCAGGGGAGAGTGCAATTCCAACACATCGATTCCAAACTTGTGTACTCTTTGCCAAAGCTTTAGATTTATCAACATTGGGTATAGACGCAAGAGCAAAGTTGAAGAATAAAGCATGACAATTTTTGCCTACAGACACAAGCTTATGGCAACAACCATCTGTTACGGTGCCACCTTCGAAAATACTTCCACCAACTTCCCGAGTGCAGTTAATGGAGATATGTTTTTTACATTCATCCCAGATTTTCGAATTAGATGTCTCGAAAGTTAAAATTGCAAAAGTTGTGAAAATCATTCTTGATGGGCTCGCCAAAAGCAAAATGACCAACATTGGGTACATATTTAGTGCGGCCATAGTGCTTTTTGGTACAAGTTAGTTTTTGTTTTTTTACGGAAAGGCAAAGAATTCTTTGATGGAGTTGAGTTTTAAGAGTTTCTTTATTTATAAGAGTTTGCTATGATCCGAGTTATTTGGAATATGAAAACGCCTTAATATCTCATAAATACATAAACACTTTAATTCCTCTTGATTTTAAAGACGAGAGTTTCTTCAACTTACTTAAGTTACAATACATTTCCAACTAATAACTGCTTATAATTTAACTTTACTAATTGTACGACAGTACTATTGTCCAACGTTTTATACGCTTGGTTAAAACTTTGTTGTCCTAGACAATGTTTTTGTACAACAACATGCACTGTTTAATTAAGTGTTTGTTGTTTTATGATTTCAATAAAATAGTGAAGCCCATTAATTAGAATTACTTTTTGTGATGAAATGGGATCCTTAATTATCTATTCTAATTATTCGTTTGTTAGGACCTTTTTTATTGAGAGGGGCGATAATATACTAAACTCACACACGCTACATTGATGGTAGGACTCAAACCTAGAACTTTGCATGAGGGAGCAATTGCCACTACATTTGTTGCTAGTGAATAATATTATTGGTCATTTCAAGAAAATTCATTTTAGTAAACCTATTCAATTATAACTAGCTACATTTGTCTCTAAACAAATGTGCAAGTTATGACAACATACAACTAATCGAATCAATAAAGATCATTCTCATAAGTTTTAATATCCGAGTTTAGACGGTAAAGATGAAGTGATTTTATTTGATTTCTTTTCTTGTTGGGTATAATGCGAGCTAAACATATGTTGTTTGTTTGGAAGAATGGGGAGCTAAAACAAGTACAGGCTTAATAACCTCTTCTAATCCTCTCAACTACCATCCCAAAAAATGTTGGGAGGAGGAGAGCCTAAGATCCACATATAAGGCCCAGCTAGCCAACTCGTCAGTCATCATGTAGCTTCTTGTAGACGAGTGAAATTTTAAAAATGAAACAATTTGATGGCATGTTTATTTACATGGAACAAGTATTTGAATTATTAACTTTATCTACATTTATAAATATATGAGTATCTAAATAATCCCAATTCCCGACTTCCCCTAACTAGTACATAAGGAATCAAAGATTATGTTGATTCGACATTAAATTTCGTAATCCAATACCTGGAAACCGAGAATTATTATGGGGAATAGTTAATCCCATGCTCATTCATTCTCTCCCCTATGCCACACTTTCCCGATTCGGTCTACTAGGTAACTCGAAATAGTGCACGCAAAGATAGAGAATCGATGGCGGGAAATGATCAGATCACAGAGGCCGAGTTCAATATACCGAACCGAACCATGGTAGGTCTACCATTAGCCATAATGTCTCCTTGATAAAAAATCCTAGATGTTTTTGTAAACAAAAAACTTCTCATAGTATAAATGATAAATTCATAGGATGAATATGCTCATTTGGCCCAAGGCCCCTCGTAACAGCCCAGCATGGTGACTCATTCTCATGTTACTTTACACACGAATCGTTCGGGCAACTCTAGTTTTCCAGACTTCAACAACGCAGTAAACAACTAGTACAATATTATATATCATCTAGTCATACAAAAATAAGCTCAACTTTCAAATTGTTAGCTAAAACCTTTTATTCAACACCAGTAAGTGTACACTTTTTTTCCAATAACCAAAGTAGGAGTGAATGACCGGTTTGTAATTAACCAAGGGGCAGCATTGTAATAGAACAACTTATACTAACTTTTGTAGTATCATCAGCCACCCGCAAAAAAAAAGAAAAAAAGAAGAAAAAATTCTAAGCTCGTAGGAAAACCTACATGGTAAGTAAAATCATCAACTCTTATGTAAAGCACGAACTAGCACTAACGAAAAAACAAGGTATGGTTTTAATTCCAACAGTGAACTGCGAAAAACTTATTTACAGCAAGATCCTTTTAGTCTGGATAACTAATAAATTATTTAACAAAAGTGCCAAGAGTAGATCAGATACATAAACCAAATTGCGAAAGCAGCAAAATAATAGATCAAAGTAGACTGATTGACTGAACTGTAATACAGATCAAACAGGACAAACAAAAACAGGAAAAAGACAGAAATAATTAGAAACCCGTTATAAGCTTGTACTTCTAACTTTATCAATATTAATAATCTTATACTTGATAACTACCACTATTTCTTGAACAACAGCGTGCCCATCTTGGTACATAGTCAGACTCAGATGCATCCATGCATGCCTCTCTTTCCACATGGTAAACATGAGCGACTGATGCAACCCACAGAGAAGGTGAAGTCACTACTTAGGACTCAATCTCTTTGCTGCCTGCCTAGTTTACAGAAATGAAAATTTTCTAACTTAAACTTTACCTGCGGAAGAGCAACCAAAGAACAAATGATTTGTACTTTGACAAAAAAAAATCATCTAAGATAGAAGTAAGTCTCAGGCACATCTAGCATTATAAGCCATTATATCTGATTCCAGAGACTTCTTTGTAAGCAATTGTGGGCGGCAGAGAAAAAAAGTAACAAAATAAGGGGTAGGTACAAGAACTCCTTTATTGCCAAATGCACTCTGATTGGTCTCAACCCTACAAGGATTCAAGAAAACCGATTTCCTGCTAGTAAACCAGGACTTCATTTTGCAAATATCCACCCTCGTGCTATGGAATTGACATACCAACTCTTCCAAACTTTGTTTCCTCCGAGCACAAGGCATATCACTTGAATTTAACACCAAATACAACCTTAGTTTGTTTTTTGGGTCAATCAGATCCCTAATAATCCAAACAAATTTATCTAGAAATGACTGGGTTACCGTCCCTGCTGTCGTCAAGGCCTACAACCTTGTATTTCTTTTTGCAACCAGTTTGCTATTCTTCCCTGTCAACACTGGACCTTGCACTGAACTATGAGTCAGTGACCCTGTACTAAAAACCCTGCTCTTCCTTACCTTTCTACTCTTGGAGAATGTCATAAGAACTGCCAATTATAGTGCCCTTCGAACTAGAAGGGCCTTTCCTTGTTTCAAAAGTTCCATCTGCAAAATTGTATCTATCACATCCAATTTCTTCCTTAGTTGTTGAAAAGTTAATTGACCATCAGTTCATTCTCCGTTCCGATTCATTCCTTCTCAGATACTACAAAACATTTCTAGAAATGGTGATTATTGAAATCCAAGATGACCGATTTCTGAGCCTGGGTCAACAACCTTTCAACGTTTTTCCAACAGAGTAAGTGTCCAAATATTAGACTTCACAGGCAAAGGCATTTAACCTTTATTTGAGCAAAACCACATAAAATTGGCCAGCCAATTCATGTAAAAATATCAACTTAAAGACACATTTTAGCAAAGAAAAGTAAATTTCAATATAGATGCATCACTGTCATACCAGCCAAGAAACCCAAACTCCTGTTACACATTGAAACTCTCCAGCTCTAACAACACAACTTCATCTACTCTAAAACTTAGCAGTTTAGTAGCTACGAAGATTTTCGTTTCCCAATTAAACACTTTCGTCATGTCCTCAGCACTTGCGTCTCGATTTCATATGAAAGGCATTTAAGGAAACCAAAAAATGGCAGATAAATAAATCGAAAAAATAGCAACAAAACAAACATGAAATTTAACGGAAATGAAGCTCCGAATAAACACCATTTCAATTTCTTAAAAAACCCAATTCCGGAGACACAAAAATTGCAAACAAACAAAGATAAAAGCAATGGAGACGAAGAACTTAGAAACGCACCGGTTCGGTGGCTACCAAGACGCTTTCTTAATGCCATTGAGCATGCCTTTAGAGGCCAGAGTACGAAAGACGATACGGGACATACGGAAGGTCTCGTAGACGGCGCGTGCCCGGCCGGAGAAGATGCAGCGGTTCCTGACTCGCGTGAAGGAGCTGTTTCGAGGCAGCTTGGAGAGCTTGAAGCGGTTCTCCTCGCGCAGGTCGCTGGGAAGGCTTGGGTCCTTGCAGAGGGCCTTGTACAGATTTCGTCTCAGCTCGAATTTCGCCGCCAGCAACCGGCGATGGTGGTCCCGGATATTGGCATTTTCCTCAGAAACTGACATTTCTTCCTTTTGTGTCGAATGCTAGCAAACTCGGATTTTGGTAGGGTTTTAAGCTTGGGATGGGAACAAGTCACGGCCAAGGTCTAAAATATCGGTGATATCGGAAATATCGGTAGGCCAAAAACACGGAAATTTCGATGGAAATATCGGGATATTATCGATATCAATAAAATTTGAATAAAAACCACGGAAATTGTAAGAAAAACTTGGAAATTTTTATTGAAACTTTGCAGGATGTTTATTTAGTCAATTATCTATTAGTTTATCATAAAAAATTGGAAGGAAATGCATTGCATGATGGATTTAACATATTTAAGTTGATTATATAGCGAGCTGGCAAACACTGTGATTGTTACCCCATGGGGTCATAATACTAGTGTTAAAATTCTGAATTTTTTTAAAGGATAAAAACAATGCTAAAAATTAAAAAAACACGCCAAACTTATTCCAATTAACAAAAACGTCATTCAATAAATTGAGCCCATTATGTAAACCATAAATTTAATCGAAATAATGACACCAACCCAAATAATAAATACACACACCAAAAAATAACCCAAATAATAAAATATCTGGAATATTATAACAAAAAGAGCATAATGGGTGTTGAACTTGAACCCTTGACCAAAAACTTCTTTTCAATTTAGAGGCCACTATGGTAAGTGATAGATTTACGTTATTTATGTATACTTTTAGTATTTATAGGTCTAACCAACATAATTGTAAAAATATTTTTAAAAACCCTAACAGATCAATTCGTTTTTTATAAAAAAAAATTGTGTTTGCGCTTGCCGACTCGGGCTTCTTATTCCTCCATTTTTCTCTCTTCTTCCTCTCTCTTTCTTCTCCCTCTCAATCACTGTCTTCTTCTTCTTCCTCCCTCTCTCTCTCTCTTCTTCCAAAACAGCTCCATGAAATGAGCTCAGCCTAGAAGAAGGTACAGAAGCTATGAGTATAGGCAGTATCGCTGCAATCCAAGCTGTTCTGAGCAACCCAACAAGACCCACCTCCATTTTGGCAAAAACCCAGATCAGAACAGAGCTTAAAGAGTTGAAAAAGGCTAGTCTCTCTGCCAAAGGAAAGCACTGGCTCAACTGGGTCTTCAAGAGCAAGCGCCTTTTTTTTATTTGGAGAAACAGTGCATGGAATGCATATAAAAAGGGAAAAAAAGAAGAAGAAAATCTTCCAGATCTGCCATGGTCGTCTGAGCCATTTCCAAATCTGCCATGGTCGTCTCCCATGGCTGCCAGGGAAATATCGGCGATATTATGATAATTTCGATAATATCTCGAAATTATCACCGTTTCAGCTTGAAAATTTCACGATAATATCGCTTCCGATATTATCGCCGAAATTTCGGCGATAATTTCGACATTATGACGACATTTGCTTGGTTTGTGTTAAAAATATTGCTGTTCAAAAATTCCGATATTATCGCCAATATTTCGGCGATAATATCGATTTTTCAGTCCTTGGTCACGGCTTATTGTGAATTGTTTTTTGGCAAAAATTAATTTTAAAAAGGGCTTTTTAGGAGCAATGGCGTGCTCTTGTGGGTCTGTTTGGTTCAAGGATTAAATTTCTTGGGAATGAATTTCCACATCTAATCCCACGAGATGGGAATAGGGGATATTCATTCCCATGTTTGGGAACTCCGAGAAATGAGGACTAGGAATAGGAAATGCAGTTATCTCCAATTCACATGTTTGGTTAGGGGGAGTGGATTCATTGTCCCAAATTGGTGTCCCGTCCCTGTCCCACATAAAAGAGTCTAAAATGGTTAACTCATCTTAAAATAATTAAAATAATAAATAATATTCTCTCGAGCAGCTAAACCAAAACCCAATCCACCACCTCTCTCTCTCTCTCTCTCTCACCAAATATGTGAAAGAATTTCAGGGTGTGGTGTAGCAAACCCACATCTTATCTTGCTCAAAGATGTTGGAGACACCACCGTCTTTTGCTTTTTCTTCGTTTATTGGATATGTAAACGCTCGCTCATGTAGTCCTAGTATTCAAGGTTTTTTAATTTTTTTAAAATTCAAGATAATGATCCTTGAAGTTTGAAAAATTATCACATTTGGTCCTTTAAATAAATATATATATATTTTTTACATTATTGATTCTTTATGTTACACCTTACACATCAAAGTTGTTCTGCTGTGAGATTTTGTCAAAACTTTTGTTAGATTGATGACATGGCATGTGTGTGGAGTCCACATATTCAATAATAACATGCCATGTGGATTTGAAAAATGCTTAAGAAAATAAAATTCATAAGAAATAGCAAACTAAATTTAAACCTTTAAAAAAAAAAAAAAAACTCTCCTCTTCCGCTTCCTCTCTCTCTCTCTCTCTCTCTCTCGGACAGGAGCATTTTCCACGAATAACACCACCATGATTTTGGCCCTATCAATCACATGATTTCCTCCTAATAAATGGTTATTGTGTGACATGCTGATCGTAATAGTTTCCTAATATAGTTCTTTGGCTAAACCAAAATTAACCTTTCGCAACCCACCTCCCTTTTGAGAAAAACTTCCTTGGCACAGGAATGTCAAGGTAAGCTTGCCACATCAGTATCCTTAGCAAATTAAAAAGTGACACCTATCACCTCTTTAAGACATTGAAAAAAAAAATTCACCTCTGCCACCCCTCCTCCCCCGCAACTCAAACCCCTCCCATTCTCTCTCTTCTCACCCGCTCTTTCTCTCCAGAGGCGGATCCACAGAGGAGCAAGGGTGGTCAATTGACCCCTGCAACCTCTGAAATCCTCCATTAGAGCAGCCAATCTTGACCCTCGCAAGGTGTTCGACGAAATGCCCCAAAGGGGCAACTTGTGTGCAGCTGGAGAAGAAGGGCAGCGCAGCTGCCCTGCTCGCAGCGCACGCCTTCTATTTTTTTTGTTCGCTGGACGTCAAAACGATGTCGTTCTAGTTTAAGTTTTTTTTTTTGGTCGCTCTAGATCAAAACGACGTCGTTACTTCACAGGTTTTTTGAAAAAAAAAAAGAAAAAAGAAAAAAGAAAAAGGCAGCTTGCTGTTGCTTTCTCCCCCCCGATAATTCCCCCCCTTTCATACAAATGTAATTCATTAGTTTCATTTAGGGGTGGGCATTAAAACCGGAATACCGAAACCATCCCGAAACCGTGCCAAACCGTGTCAATCTCGTGCCGTTTTGTTTGGTGTTGACGTGTAAACGAGATGATACCGTGTCATTCCGTTATCGTTTGGCATGACATCGGTTCCACATTTGTAATCCCGGTTGGTGTCATACCGTACCGAACAGTAAATTAGTTTTATTAATTCCTAATTTAATTTCAGTTCTAACCCTATCTGAGTCCACAGAGATTTTGTCGACTGCTTCTTTGTCTCTCTACATTTTTTCCTCCTTTCCTTTCCTCTGTCTGATTCTTCTCTTCTCTTCTCTTCTCCTTTCTCAATCAAATTGAATCCATTCCCAACTCCTCCAACATCAATCGATCTCATCTTCTTCTCCTCCTCATCCTCCTCTCTCTCTTTCTCTCTCTCTCTCTCTCTCCAAAACCAAACATGTGGAAAAGGAAAAGCCTATATGAGATTTGATTGAGCTTGAAAATTTGCAGATTTGATTGAACTCTTGTAACAGCCATTTGATTTTCAGATTTGATTGAACTTGAAAATTTGCAGATTTGTTACGGTATCAACATTGATACCGAATCATACTGATCCCGTTTGGGTCCAGTATGATTTGAACGTGTTTTCCAAAACTCTCATCCCGCGTCATCCCATACCGATTCCTCTGTTCGGGATTGACACCGGGATGACCTCCATCCCGTGTCATCTCATACCGTGGCCACCCCTAGTTTCATTGAAGGGAAATAACCAAATTTACTTATAAAATAATAAATAAAAACCCTCATCTCCCTCCTCTCTCTCTCTCTCATCAGAGTTTTCAAAACAGATTAGTTCGTTGAAATTGATTGAGCTCTCAACTGGCCGTGTCCTATCCATCATTGAAAGAAGTTAAATCGTGAAATATCAAATATAGATTTCAAGGGTTGAAATTTTTTGGAAGTTTTCAGTTGGGTTATTATAAGAGCTTTCAGTTCAGTTCTATTTTTTTTCCTCCTCCTTATTCACTTTCTGTTCTATTCTTCTTTTTCTTTTTCTTTTGTTTTGTTTGTTTTTTTGGTCTTCTCTTTCAGTTGGGTACCCAACTGAAAGAGAAGGTGGCTAACTGAAGAGAATGTGGCTAACTGAAAGAGAAACGCAACGCAAGTGGGAGGAAAATGATGGTGCTGAAAAAGCGAGGACGCAGGAGTGTGCAGCGCTAATTGAGGAGGTGGCTTCCTTGAGGAAAAAAAAGACAGAAAAGAAAGAAAAAAAAAAAGATTTGTCTAAAAAAAATTTGTGAGATTTTATACGTTGACCCCCGAAGAGGAAATTCCTGGATCCGCCACTGTTTCTCTCCCCTTACTACTCAAATCATCTCTTTTAAAAAATGTATTTTTTGTTATTCACACATCCAAGCCATTTCTCTTTCCAACTACAACCTCTATTCCCCACATAGTTGCCGGTGACAGTAGGCTTCGTCGTAAAAGTCGACACCCCATCCTCCATTCTCCATCCTCTTGCGTCCCTCTCCTACATTGTCGTGGGGCTTTAGATCTGAGGTGGTTGGCTAGCCCCCGACCTTCCCCTTTAGATTGAGGTGGCTAGCCCATGACCTTTCCTCTATTGTTACCGGCAACAAGAGAGAGAGAAAAAAGGAAGGAGATACAAGAGGTAGAGAGCCAGTGAGATAAGAGAGGAAAATAGCTAGTTGAGAGAGAAAGAGAGATGATTTGAGTAGCAAGGAGAGAGAGAGAGAGAGAGAGAGAGAGAGAGCAGGTGAGAAGAGAGAGAATGAGAGGGGTTTGAGTTGCAGGGGAGGACACGGAGGACGGGTTAGAGGTGCAATTTTTTTTTTCAAAGTCTTGAAGGGGTGATAGGCGTCACTTTTTAATTTGCAAGGGATGCTGATGTGGAAAGCTTATCCTTGAACCAAACAGGCCCTTATATCATTATCATATATAGTTTCCTAAAATAAAAAAAATCCCCTTAATGAAATAGAAGAAATGTTAGCTGATGTAGAACAGATGGTGGAAGCAATTGAAGAGGAGCTGGAGTGAGCAAAGGCAAATCGGGTAAGCTGCACATTTGGGCTCCGAGCTCAGACTTAGGCCCATGACCCGTTGATTCGAAGAGAACGGCGTTACGAGTAAAACTTATTGCTTTGCCATGATGTATGGGCTTTTTGGGGCATCCGAGATCATTTACTATCTCTAAATTCAGTTTTAAAGTTTTTACATTTTTTGGAAACATTGTTATTTTCCTATTTTAATTCCTTTGTTATTCCTGGGGTTTCTAAGAGTATTTAAACATACTTTACCCGTGGTTAGGGTTATGTTTTTATTTCCAGTTTATCAAATAAACCTGAGGTTCTCTAATATTTCCTGGTGGATTCTAGAGTTACATGTTTTAGGCTAAGGTTTTAGCTGATCAATTGTCATGCTACATCAGTTGGCATCAGAGCAGGTATGGCCTGCTTGGTGAACAACCAAGATGAAGGTGATAGGACTTGTGGCACAGGGGAAGTTGTTACTCGTGCCAAGTTTGAGACCCTCTCTGCGGCAGTGGAGGAGGTTCGGTGTTTATTGTTGGGCATAGGAAACCAAAACCCTCCACTAAGCCTAAGGAAAGTGCTCGCATACAATGTCCTGTGTTGAGAGTGACGACAAGTTTGAAGAAGAACTACAGGAACAGCCCTCGATCGCACCTAATCAGAATAATTGTAACCAATACTTGGATGATTTTCAGATTAAGGTTGATATTCCATACTTCAATGGCCACCTACAGATTAAAGACTTTCTTGACTGGTCGGTAGGTGGAGCGTTTTTTTGAAATTATGGAGGTTCCAGAGACGAAGATGGTGAAGTTGGCTGCCTTTCGTCTGAAGGGTAGTACAACTGTATAGTGGGACCATCTTCAAAAATCAAGGCAGCGATAGGGTAAGCAATGAAGACTTGGCGCCGTATGAAGCAACTGATGATGGGGAGATTCCTACCTGCTGATTATGAGCAGTACCTATATCGGCTCTACCATAATTGCCACCAAGGCAATCATATCGTTTCTGAGTATACGGATGAATTTTTGCATTTGGCTGAGCGCAATAATTTGGAGGAAATAGATGGTCAGATGGTCACTAGGTATATCACTGGGTTGAGAAGTTCTTTGTAGGTGAAAATTAAGCTTCATATTTTGTGGACAGTTCAAGAGGCACATAATATGGCATTGAAGGCTGAATTACTAGAGAGATAAGCGTAGTGGGTTGAGCACTAGTGGTATCAAGAAGAGCAGTTATGAATCCTTTGCTCCATCCGTGGAGAAAATAAAGGTGTGCAGTAGGTCCCTAGGGAGAGTAATAAGAATGATAAACAAAAGAATTTTACCCCCCTCGACGAATGTAGTAGCAGAAATTGGGGAATAGATTGCAACAAGAGGAGCAATCCATATGCTAGGCCAACGAATGATATAAGATTTTTCGTTCACTTTGCACCATTGACAATAGAGTGTGCAGTGTGATTATGGATAGTGGCAATTTCGAGAATCTTGTGTCGAACAAATTGGTCGATTATTTACAGCTCCCAACACATAAGCTTGAGTCTCTGTATGCATTGAGGTGGGTAAAGAAAGGACCTGTGGTTTAGGTGACAGAAGTATGCAAAGTTCCCATCTACATTGGCAAGCATTATAAACAGGAAGTTTCATTTGACGTGATCGATATGGATGCTAATCATTTATTACTAGGGCGTCCTTGGCATTATGATACATATGCTACACATAAAGGACATGATAATGTGAAGTTGTATAATTGGGGTTCCCACAAGATTGCTATGGCTCCTATCAATGAATCTGGAAAATTAAAGAAGCCAAAGAACTCGAGTTGTCTAGTGAAGTCGAACAGTGAGCAAGAGTTTGAGAAAGATATTAAAAAAGTTGATGTCATGTACCATGTGTATGTGAAGGGGTTGTTGGTTGCCTTGCTAGAGGGTGTGTCTTGCCCTAGAGAGGTAAAGAAAATTTTAATTGATTTTCAGGAGTTGATTTCAGATGATTTACCTAATGAGCTACCACCCACGAGAGATATACAGCATCAAATTGATTTGGTGCCTAAAGTTACTTTTCCCAATCTACCACATTATCATATGAGCCCTAAAAAGAATGAGATTCTTAAAGAAAAGATAGAAGATTTGCTGCAAAAGGGGTTTATTCGACAGAGTATGAGTCCGTGTGCAAATCTAGTATTGTTGGTATCAAAGAAAGACAGTACATGGCGCATGTGTGTTGATAGTCGCGCAATCAACAAAATCATCATCAAGTACAGATTTCCAAAATTGATTTGAGGAGTGGGTATCACTAGATTTGGATTAAACCTGGAGATGAGTGGAAGACAACTTTTAAGACCAAGGATGGATTGTACGAATGGTTGGTGATGCCGTTTGGGTTGTCAAACACACTGAGCACATTTATGAGACAAATGAATCAGGTTTTGCGTCCCCTTATTGGTTCATTTGTTGTAGTTTATTTTGATGACATTATGATTTACAGCAAAACCAAGAAGAAGCATCTGGTACATTTGAAGGAAGTTTGGAAGGTTCTGCAAGAGAACAAGCTGTTTATTAACCTGAAAAAGTGTACTTTTGTCACACACAAGTTACTTTTTCTGGGTTATGTTGTTAGTGCATATGGTATCCACGTGGATGAAAAATAAGATGTGAGCCATTCGGGAGTGGCCTAGCCCGATAACAGCTAGTGATGTGAGGAGTTTCCAAGGCTGCACCAATTATTGAGTGCCTGAAGCATGGAAAATTTAATTGGGGTGAAGAGCAAGACCAAAGCTTTGCCCTTATTAAAGAAAAGTTAAGCCAACACCGGTTCTAGCCCTTCCTAACTTTGAGAAGATATTCGGGGTCGAATGTGATGCGAGTGAAGTGGGTGTAGGAGCTGTTTTGCCTAAAGAGAAGAGAGCGGTTGCATTTTTCTTAGAAAAACTTAGTAAAGCACGCAAAAAATGGAGCACTTTTGACCAGGAGTTTTATGCAATGGTTCTAGCCTTGAAACAGTGGGAACATTATCTGGTGCAGTGGGAGTTTGTGCTTTACACTAACTACCAAGCCCTGTCAACAGCCAGAAGAGTGTGAACAAGATGCATGTCAGGTGGGCTACTAATGCAGTGAGTTTAGCAAATACATACATGGGCCATTGGGACCACGTTCATGCATGAGGAAAGTCTTAATAACCTATAGTAAATAAGTGTCTCTTCGTATGTGGGAGTTATCTAGGTTCATGAATAAAGTTATGGAGAGTCTTTTCATCTTTGTGAGTTATAGGGAGATTTAATGTGAAATTATCATTAGGAGGGAAGTTGGGATAGGAAAAGTTTAGGAGAGTTATGAGGAGTTATCTCATCTTGATTGAGAGGCTCCTATAAATAATGCATGAAATTGTAAGAAAGGGGAGTTGATGTTTGTTATTGAATGAAGATTGAGATTTTTCTCTTATCTCTTTACTCTTTTCCTGGGTATTCTTCGAATTAACAAATTAGAGTTTTAATTCCGGGTATTCTTAGAATCATCGGAGTTAAGTTTGCTTGAAATTATCTTTTGTTCTTGTTCTGTTGCATCAACTACTTTTTTGCAGAAATTTCCATTGGTTATTAAACATAAATCTGGAGTTTTTAACCGTGTAGCAGATGCACTGAATCATTGAGCAACTTTGCTTGTTACTTTGGTTCAAGAAGTTGTGGGTTTCGAATTTCTAAAGGAACTGTATGAGACTGATGAGGATTTTCAGGAAATTTAGGCTAATCTTGTGTGTAATGAGCCGATGACAAATTATCATGTTAATGATGGGTATTTATGACAGGACCCGCCTTGAATTCCTTGAAATTCGCGACGAATCCTGTAGATTATCCGACATCAAACTGATGCCGGGCCCCGCTTACTAACCATAGTCTCTTTTCAAAATAGAAGGAAAAGAGGGATGAGACTTTCTGCCAAAATTTCGGCAGAGTCTCCCCTGAAAAACGGACTTTCCCCAATCTTTCAACCTGTCAAAACACAATTAAAATCATCCCAACAGCAGCAAGCACAATGTAATAGCACACAATTTACATGATAGGCCTCCGGCCTTACATTCTACCCTAACATGGGTGATAATAGAGCATATCTAATGAAATTAAGTTTACAAGTAGAAATAAAGTTCAACAGAAAATAAACGAACAAAAGTTTGTCCTAAATAAGTTAGGGGCTTGGAAGTTTAGGGCTTGGCTCTGCTGCTCAGCTCAGGTCAACTATTGTCTGGGGGGCATAAAATAGAAAATTATGAGTTGACAAAAACAAAGTTTTGTTATATTTGAAAACAACATATAATAACCCCATCATTTGGAAAATGATGCATAAAGCATGCAATTGAAACTCGATATACTCGTATATAATCAATTAAAACTAAGTTGAAATCCGTATCCTGTAATAGTTTACTAATACCCAAACTCACTCAACCCTCTTCCCTTTTTTCTTAAACCACTTTCATCCAAACGCGTGCCTATTGGCACCGCGAGCGAGGAAGTATCCTCACTGATAAACAAGAATGAAGGTATATGTACTTATATATATAAAATATTTATATAAATATAAGTATGACCACTACCAAACTTGTACCGGGGAAACAATCCAACTAGGGGATTGTTTGACTAGACCACATGGAAGAATCCTTAATTGACTATGTGGCTAGGGACGAACGAGCTGTCCAACTGGGGGACTGGGCTCACCAGCACGCACAGAAGAATCCTCAATACTCGTACGCTTGTGACAAGTCCTACGTGCACAGACTAACCCGCTAAGGGTCTATGAGATACCCCGTCAAGGGTATCCTGGTTCCGACATATCCACGTATTCCATAAAAGTATCCAATCCAAGTGTTCCAAAACCGGGAAGGTACATAGGGTAGTGCTAATAGCACTCAAAACTGACATAAACTACAACCCACTCTTATTCCATAATCTCATTACCAACAACCCCATGTACTCAACACATATCCAAGTCTAGATAATAATTCTCAAAAATAGCTTATATCCATTCAAGATAATCACAATCCGCAAATATTCGCATATAATTCCAATACTTTCATAACAATATTATATTTCAATATCTAAATATATATAATAACTCAAGAATCAAAGAACTCATTATACATATTTTTCCATCCTTGAAAATAATGAATATTATTTAAAAACAAAGTCCACTCATAGATAATCCCACGCTGTTTGACCTTGAGAGGCTCCCACCTGTTGTGTACGCTGGGCCCAAGTACCTATTTAAGAATACGAGGGTTAGATTAAAATAAAATACTTCGAACGAGAATTTTAATTTAAATTCCTAGTTTTTCTGGGATTCAAGTGTGTGCACGAAGATCGAGGAGTTCCTAAGGTCCAACTACGTGTTTCGAAAGGTGGAATAACCTCGGTCAACCGAGTGGTCAAACTTCCCAAATTTGGTCAACCGACGCCGCGGGGCCCATGTCCTCTGATTTTGGATCTGAAAGTTCCTATGGGTTCAACAAGGCTTACTAAGCATGTGTAACAACGCGGTCCTAAATTAATAGTTAAATATTAAATTATTCAGGAAAAGGACAATTTTACCCCAAGAATGATTAAATAATTAAAATAAGAGGAAATAAGTTTAAATGAGAAAATAAATTGAAATAAATAATACAATAAAATGATTTGAATTAATTAAGGTTTTTGAAAAGTAAAATATTATTTAATATTAAGAAGGGGCAAAAAGGTCAGTTTAAGTTTGGGAAGGAATTTGGAAATTTAGATTGGACCGTTGCGTGGAGCATGTCGAGACGAGTCCATAGACATGTAGTGAGCTCGAATCGGAGTTGTAACGAAGAAATGGCGATCAAGAATAGGCCAGTGACATAACTGTAAATATTTTGAAGTTCAGTTTTTTTAAAAACCCAGAATTTCTTCACTTGGGGAGCACGATCAACCATCTTCAGACCTTGATTTCTCCCAACTCTGGGGACCGTTTCAAGCAAGACCGGTTCCAAACGAACCACCTCACTTCTCTCTTCCAGTCCTAGCCCCTCCCAGCCTCGATCCGCAGTCGTGGTCGACGGGAAACCGCCACGAAACAAAGCGGTTTGGACAGTTTTTGAAGGAATTTCACGGAGCTCGTTCTCCCTCCTCCGGCCACCGTTTCTGACGAATGAGGTATGCTTTCTTACCTATTTTTCGTGCTCTAGCTGATGGTTGGGTAGGATTTGTGAGATTTTGAAGTTTGAAGGGTTATTTTTCGAATTGAAATTCTGCCGGTTTTGGAAGCTTGATTTCAGCCACTTACGACCATTTTTTGGCCATAGTCCAAGAACAAAAGTGGTTTCAAATTAGGTGTTTTACCTAGGGTAGGAGTTTGGGTTGGCGGTTTGGAGAATTTCCGGCCAAAGGAATTTACTTTGCACACCCACGCGCTGCCAGCGCGTGGACAGGTGTCGGGGACCACTCTTGGTCTTAGAATGATCCTCGTGTTCTCACGAGCGCATAGGAATTTGCGGATTTCGATTCGGACAACGTTTGAACCCCGAACGGACCTCGCCTATTGCGCGATTTCCGGGTTCAATACGTTTGGACCGTTGGATCGTAGTCAAATTGAAATATGTTGATCTAGGTGATTCCAGGATCGTGTGGGATTTGACGGATCATGAAACGGATTGCCGGATACTCCGAAAATTCCAACCCTCGGGCTAGGATTATAGAAAACTGTCTGTCCATCTGATCGCACGATCGTGATTAATCCGACCATCCGATTCGGACCTAACTCTTAGGACGTAGTTATTAAAATAGGTGGAACCTATAGGAACTCATGGATGAGAAATCGGAGGTCGTGGGCCTAGCAGGACTCGTTGACCAAGTTTAAGTAGTTAGACCCCTCATTTGACGGTTAACCTTCCGAGGTAGTTATATCCCTTGAGAAGTGTTAGAATGAGCTTGCAGATGAGTTCTGACTGAAAATTGAGTTATATGGATCATTTCATGGATTTATGTGATTATGGAAGGGTTATACATAATATATACATAATTTCGGATAATTGATATTTAGATAATCATGTGTTTTAGATCACCAATGGTATGTATATTCATTAGTTTGATTTGAGGCTTTATTATAGTGTTTAATAGTGCTTCTAAATGTTATATCTGAGATATGAAAACTTTGCATTATAGGAAAGGATGAGACCTTTAAGGGCAGTGGGTAGTGAATTATGTAGTTAGTTATTTATTTACTCATTTATTTACTGATTGAGTTATCCATTACTCTTAAAGATTATTATTTTAGTTTCAGAATGATTCGTTAATGAGATTTTGCCATAATTAATAATTTATCTAAATATCTAAATAGTTTGTGAAATAAGAGGAATTTCAAGATAAGTTTCAAATATGCTGTTTTCAATCCCACCACAGGAGTACCCCCCCAGTTGCCTTGAAACAGTTGTCGTTCATAAATAATGCCCAATGAGTTTGGGGATGCCTGAACCGTGTGGTGCGAGGAGTGCGGCTCAGATTGACTTGGTGTCTTCGAGACCTGCGAGGAATGCGGCTCAGGCTGACTAATGGTCTCCTGAGACCTGCGAGGAACGCGGCTCAAGCTGACTTATGGTCCCTTGAGGCATGCGAGGAGTACGGCTCGGATTGACTTGGTGTCTCCGAGACCTGCGAGGAACGCGGCTCAGGCTGACTTATGGTCCCCTGAGACATGGTAGGAGCGCAGCTCGGATTGACTTGGTGTCTCCGAGGCCTGCGAGTAACACGGCTTGGTTAACTTTGTGTTTCCGAGGTCTGCGAGGATGGAATTGACAGAATATTTGGATTTGACGGAATAATAATGGAATTGACGGATTAGGAATGGGGGTACGCCTTGGTGGTGAGAATTTAAGTTTTGAGATGCCTTTAAACTAAAATGTTGGAGTTTATACAGTACCATTAATTTCGTAAGCCTTAAGTACCATTATATATAAAACTAACAAGCTCCGAAGATCCTTTTATCCTTGCTTCGAAACTCACATAAGGCTCAAATATAAATATATATATATATATATATATATATATATATATATATATATATAAATTGATTTATGAATTAGAGTCAATTCAATAAGTGACTTACATATATTTGAGTATGAACTATTTCGAGGATTGCAGATCAGGTCGACTAAACGTCCCCTGAGTCCTGCGAGGATTGTGGTTCGGGTCGGCTCTGTGCTACAGAGACCTGCGAGGATGTGTCACGAGCTGAGACACGAGGAATTGACGGATAATGATACGCACACCTAGGTGGAAGAGGAATGTTTGTTTTACAATATTTTAAATTGGTGTGAAGACGTATGCAAACGTATGAATGGATATATAAATATAAATGAACCTATTCGGTTTCTGTACAAGCATAACAAGAATAGTATAACAAGGGAAAGAACTACGTGTGGCTTGATCCCTAGTTAAGGGTATGTAGGCAACCTAGAATTCAAGGTGCAGCCGCGAGGATAATTGATTGACAGGTAGGCCAGTTAAGTTATTTGAAATCTAATACTATTCTGAGAGTGTTCCAAGAATCAAAATTGAATTTGTTAACAGAATGATTTATTTGAATTGTTGAGGCCTGAGGCCAGAATGATATGATGCTTGATTTTCTTGGACATAATTTTATGCATGCTGGCAGTTTGGTTATATATATGCTTGTTTTACAGGAGGAAATTTTGGGAAATGTTCAATTTACAGAGGGGACTCTGTCGAATTTTTGACAGAAGTTGTACTTGAATTTCTTTGGATTTTGTTTGGAAGGGCAATTTAGTCAATTGTGTTTGGCACCTGCCAGGTGTCGGACACACACAGGATTCGACTGGGATACCAAAGTGGAATTTGGGTCGTGTCCTATCACCATGTCCTGCAAGTTAGGTCAAGATCAAAAGGTTGGATCGCTCGCGATCGCATGGTCACCGTTTAATGTGAACTTTAAGTCATTGAATCGGAGCAAACGAGACTCCGATTCTCGATCCGCGAATTCCTACACGATTCTAAAGGTGCCTAGATCAACATATTTGAAAATGGAATCAATCCATTTGTCCGAACATAACTAACCCGAATAACGCCTAATATTAGGTAAATCCGATTGACTGTCAAACGATAACCAAAATTCAAATCTAAGCATACCATCATGCTCAAGACGACATGAAGAATATTTGAGAACCAAATGGGTAGCCCAAACATGGCCCACGCACTGCCACACGAGCCCACAGAGAGTGGGTGTCTTGAGAAAATTTCAACAATCGGAAAATTCTCGAAACACCCAACAATACCTACACTTACGAGATTAGGACAACTACTAGAGCAACTTTTGTTCTTGGGCCCCAACAAAAAATTGGCTGGAAATTCGAGCCAAAAACCGGCTGAAACTTTGAGTTGTAAAACGAGTTTCAAAACTTCAAAATCAATCATAACCAACCCAGCCATCAGCTAGATCAGGTTGAAAGGATGAGAAAGCATACCTGGATCGACAAATTTGGTAGCCGGAATCATCCGAAACAACGTTGGAAGTTTTCCGGTGACCTGAGCTGCTTGTTGCTGTCGGGGTGGGGTAAGGTGGGAAGATGACGTGGCGCTGGCTATTTTGGTATTAGCCCCGACTCTTGGGGTGGCCGGCTAAATAGTGGTCGAATGAACTGGGGGGGGGGGGGCGAGAGAGAGAGAGAGAGAGGGAGGAATCAGGTTTTTAAAAATCCAACTTTGAGCTATTTACGGTTGTGCCACTACATTTCCGTCGATTGTAACTTCTCCGTCTTTAAGGGAGGCACTGATTTGGGATTTGCATGGGGGTGGACTGAGTGGCCATTTGGGCCGTGATAAAACCATTGCAAGTATGGAGGAGCGTAAGTGCTATAGTTGTCAGGTATCTAAAGAACAATCCCAAAATACTTGTCTTTATATGCCTCTCCCTATTCCTGATGATATTTGGTAAGACTTGTCCATGGATTTTGTTATGGGACTCCCTCATACACAATCAGGAGTCGATTCTGTTTTTGTTGTGGTTGACAAGTTTTCCAAGATGGAGCATTTTTTTGCTTGCAAGAAGACTGCGGACGCTGCCAACATAGCCAAACTATTTTTCAGGGAGGTTGTGCGGTTGCATGGTGTTCCTAAATCTATTACATCAAAATGTAACACCAAATTCTTTAGCCACTTTTGGATAACCTTGTGGAGGATGTTTAGTATGGACTTGAACGGTAGCACTACTCATCCGTAGACAGAAGGTC
This sequence comes from Prunus kanzakura, assembly GCA_020521455.1. Classification (NCBI taxonomy): domain Eukaryota; kingdom Viridiplantae; phylum Streptophyta; class Magnoliopsida; order Rosales; family Rosaceae; genus Prunus; species Prunus kanzakura. Next base: position 17,305 of record BPUM01000296.1, on the reverse strand, counting down.
AGACTGAGGTTACCAACAGAACCCTCGGAAATATGTTTAGGAGCATTTGCGGAGACAGGCCGAAGTAATGGGATGTTGCATTGCCACAGGTGGAGTTCACTTACAATAGTGCTATTCAATCGTTTAGTAGCCCGAAATTCAGTTTTAAAGTCTTTACAATTTTCGGAAACTTTGTTATTTTCCTATTTTAATTCCTTTGGTATAGGGTTGGGCATCTAAACCGAAATACCAAAACCGTACCCGAACTATACCGTATCATACTGATTCCATACCTTTTCATTTGGGATGAGGATATATTAGGTACGATACCGTACTGTACCAAGGGAGTATGGTATGGTAGCGGTACGAAGTATTTGGTACTGGTCATTACCGTACCGTACCGAAGTATAAAATTATTTTTTTTTGCATTCTCTCGCTCCTATCTCTCACTCTCAGACATAAACGTACGCTTAGACTCTCAGACTCACGAGTAATTTTTGGGTGTTCCGAGTACACCACGTGGCTAGTGTACCATCCAATAGACGAAGGACATATGGAATATTTCCAATACAGCCCGCCACATGTAATGAAAAGAAATGCAGTAAGTTAAATAATAATTCCACATATCCTCCGTCTATTGGATGGTACACCAGCCACGTGGTGTACCCGGAACATATAAAAATTTCTCTAGGCTGACCGTTTGAACTCTCCTCCATACCCAGACCCAGACCCGGCTCTCTGTCTCTCTCTCAATCGCACTCGATTCAAGCTCTCTCCCAGCCAAATCCTTCTTATCTCATCTCGATCTCTCACGCTCTCGAACTCGATCTCTGTCTCACTTTCAATCCTCTGGATTTCTTGATCTGTCTATGTCTCGCTCTCTTAATCTCTCGATTTCTCCATATTTCTGATCTATCTCAGGCTCTCAGCCCTCTCTCAACTCTCTGGAATAACAAGCAGCCCCAAATCTACGAAGGGACAAATGGTAAGTTTGTTGTATTTTTGTTAATTTATTGAGGGTTAATTAAATACGAATGTTGCTAGGAAATGTTGAATCTGTTAGAGGGTCGAAGTACTTGAAATTCCTTGCCCACTTCTAATGATATCTAAAATGAAAATCTCTGGATTTTTTGACAGTACATGGTAAAAGCTTCTTTTAATTTTGTGCATTTCTTTTTGGGAGGTGATTGATGATGATGATGGTGGTGATGATGTTTAATGGGTTATCTCTTTGTACTTTTCCCTTAATCTATGATGATTTATTTACTTTGTATTCTATCAATTGGCATCTTGCAGTATATAGAAGGCCAAGTATATAAATTTAGGTGTGCCTTCTCACGACTCTCCTAGCTTGAAAATGTTTCCACAAATAATGTGGCTACTGTTTCGGGTATCAGAAACTGTGACAAAACATAGACCATTATAGGTTAAGTCAATTGACATTGATTTCAAAATTAGTTATCTACAGAGGATCTTTATAATCAAAGGTTGGTTTGTCTCTCTTCCCACACAATGTATAATATATATACTAATGGCTTCTAGTTTGAGGATGAAATAATGAGCCTAAACTTTATCAATTCATTGATGTTCTGGAGAGGAGTGTGTTATTTTGGGATAGCGGCTGATAATGGTATAGATACTGTTGTTCCTTGTTTGAACTTGTGTCGAGTACCCATCTTTATGTTAACTAAACTGGCATATGCATGTGCTGCTGCTCTATTGGTTTTTATAAACTGGTTGCTGCTCTATGAGGTTTTTATAAATTGGTGCCTGTTGTGGTATATGCATGTGCTGCTCTATTTTTATTGGTTGCTGCTGCTACTCTGTTTTTATCCATTCCAATGGCCCAATAAGCTAAATTGGTTGCTGCTCTATGAGGTTTTTATAAATTGGTGTCTGTTGTGGTATATGCATGTGCTACTCTATTTTTCTGCTACTGCTCTGTTTTTATCTATCCCAATGGCCAAATGAGCTAAATTGGTTGCTGCTCTGTGAGGTTTTTATAAATTGGTGCCTGTTGTGGTATATGCATGTGAAGCAGAAACTTTATCTTGGGGTTTATTTTAATTTTTGTTAATTCTTTTCATGCAGTCTCGATCAAGTAAGCATCAGGAGAACAGTGGGCTTGCTGTTTCTTCAAGTTCATAACTTTCTGTTTTTGTCATTTATGTTTGGATTGTGTTTGTAATTTTGTAAGCCATAAGCATAATTATCACTTATTTTGGTTCGTAAACCATAAGGCATGAGTTTTATTTAAACCATTTGAATTTGGTTGATTTGGATATTGAATTTGTTGATAGAATATTGATTTGGTTGATTAGGATTTGGATGTTGAATTTGTTGATGGGTATTGATTTGGTTGATTAGGATTTGGATGTTGAATTTGTTGAATCTTTGAATCTGTAACTTAGGCATCACTAATTTTGGTGAATGAATAGGTTGAATATTCAATTGGTTCATTTTTGAGTTGTGTCATTTTGATACCGAAATGGTACCATACCATACCGATACCAATTTGGTACAGTATGGTACGGTACCAACTTTGGCAAACTATAATCCCATACCGTACCATACCGGTTTTAATTTCTAGTATCGGTAGCGGTACGAGCCCAACACTGTACCGTACCGAACCGTGCCCACCCCTACTTTGTTATTTCTAGGGTTTCTAGGAGTATTTAAACATACTTTATCCGTGGTTAGGGTTATGTTTTTATTTCTAGTTTATCAAATAAACCTGAGGTTCTCTCATATTTCTTGGTGGATTTTAAAGTTACATGTTTTAGGCTAAGGTTTTAGCCGATCAATGTCACGCTATGTCAATATTGATGTAGAACAGATAGCGGAAGCAATTGAAGAGGAGTTGGAGCGACACACGAGCAAAGTCAAATTAGGTAAGTTGCAGATTTGGGCTCCAAGTTGAGAATTAGGCCCATGACCTGTCGATTCGAAGAGAACGGCACATGAGTAAAACTCATCACTTTGCCATGATGTATAGGATTTGTCAAGCATCTGCGATTGTTAACTAGCCTGAAATTCAGTTCTAAAGTTTTTACAGTTTTTGGAAACTTTGTTATTTTCCTATTTTAATTCCTATGGTTTCTAGGAGTATTTAAACATACTTTACCCATGGTTAGGGTTATGTTTTTATTTCCAGTTTATCAAATAAATATGAGGTTCTCTCATATTTCCTGGTGGATTCTAGAGTTACATGTTTTAGACTAAGGTTTCAATCAATCAATTGTCACGCTGCGTCATTAACTTTTATAGTGAGTTAGTTTTTCCTCAAAGAAAAAGAAAAAAGATGTATGTAAAACAGGCCCTAGGCTCTAAAAGGCTACAGGGGGGGGGGGGGGTGGAAGTAGGCTATATGGTAATAACATATCTTTTTAAAATTTAAGCCCAGCTAAGAATTAATAAGCGGAAACATAAATGTGCATGGTGTTTAATTACTTAGCATATGCAGTGAGTAAATGGAACTGACTGCATGAAACTAGATTGATAAAAACGACACCACGTATTAATACAAACAAAAACCCTTGTGATTATGGATCAATACAGTGCAACGCAGTATTGATCCACGTTAGTGTACTGATGTCATTTGAACAAGATGCAGCAAGTACAACTAATGACAACATGAATATAAACATACACAAAGATTTGTTAACCCAGAAACCCAACAAGGGTGAAAACTGGGGGACCAAGCCAGTAAGAGAATCCACTATCAATGAGAAGTACAAGATACAAAGGGAGTTGAGCTCCATCTACACTCAGTAGGCAGCTAACTATCTAACCTTCTAGCAAAGAACAATATTAGCTCATCTACACACAATAGGTAGCTAACTATCTAACCTTCCAGAAAAGCACAATCTTTACTTCTCAGCAGCAACCTCTCTTTTAGTCTTTGCATGAGCATTCAGCTCCAATTGCAACAGACAAATCTTCATGGTTTGCAACAGCACCAAGCTCCAAGTTGCAGAAGGTATAATGATATGAAGTGAGTTGTGGTTTCAGATTTTCATCCTTCTTAATCAAAAAGAATGATTAAGCTAGACAAATGAAACCAAGTGTTGTGATGATTAAACTAGAAGTAATGAACTTGAAGCATATAGTTTAAATCAATCATAACAACAATGAAACAAAAGACTCAGCCGAAAATCAATGTGAATATACTTGAAGGAATTTTATGTGTATGCAATCATACTCATACTCACAAGTAATTAACAATGGCTGAGACAATAAAATAGTTTTTGAATGCTCAAGAGAAAATATAGAATGATTTCAAAAACATAGAACCGGGTCTGCATCAAAGATGCAAATTTTCTGTTTTTACATGTCTAGCATCAAAGATGCAAATTTTCTGTTCTTCTTCAGAGGACTAATAAAAATGAAGCAAGTTCAAATGAACTTCTCAACCTCTTCCTTAGGTCTAGCTTAGTATATATAGAGACTTGATACGAATGAAGAGGGGATATTTTGAACCACATATAATATAAAGAATGTTGTTTGGTGGCTAAAATATCTGAAAGGGCAAGACAGCAACAAACTCTTGATTCGAATGAAGAGAGTATTTTAAAGATGAAAAAAAGTTCCAAATAGGAATACCAACAGTCAATCAAGATGCTCTGATCAAGTAGAAGAAATAATAAAGTATATGCAATCTGCATATACATTCATAAAGAGGATAACATGCTATTGGAAATAGCCGTGCCATGAGCGACAACCATTGAAGAGAAAGAACCCATGCTTTGTCAGAACTCATGTGCAAGAATGGAGAAAGAGGCATGTGCGCAAAGAGAAAATAAATACTCCCTTTGAGAAAACTAGTTTCAAGAAAGAACATATTATATAATAATATGTTGTATTCAAGAATACTAAAAGAGAGAATAGAAGGAGTCGGTTGAAAGCATGGAGCATTGACTCCACAAGCAATAAAAGAAGTAGCCCATGTGCAAGATAATATAAAGCTTTCTTTGGAGAAAACTAGTTTCAAGAAAGAAAGAATATATTATAATAATATGTTGTGGTCACATCAACATGAGGTAACTTCATCCAAGACTCTTGCTTTTGAAAACAAGTTTCAAGAAGTTTAAACTGGTCAGAAGATATTTGAAGTCTTCATCGAATGAAATCAAGAGCTGAAGATATTTTTAATAAAATATTAATTGATACAGCTTAAAGCGGATTGAAACAGAATATTAAGGATTGATACAGAATAAAACAAAACACGTTTTTAAAGCATGTATCAATCCATGTGTATCAATCCATGTGTATGAATGCAAAGTGAAAGATGGATTAAAACAGACTGGGAAGGATTGATACATAATGAAACAGAAAACGATTTTTAAGGCTTATATCAATCCTGTGTATTAATCCATGTGAATGTATGCAATGATTTTTGAATTGCAAAGATGACACTTTTGAATCTAGCATGTGCATTCAAACAGACTTAAACCAATACATATACCTCAGCAAAATACATTGGTTTTGTCATAAGAGAAGAGCCAAAAGATAATCCTTACAATCTCTCCCTTTGGCCTTTTCTTAAACAAGACCACAAGACAAAGAGTATTTTGATATAATCTGTTTGGAGTTATGTATTGATCAGAAGTATGGTTCTTGTATTACAGATCAATACATCACATTTCCAATTTTAAACAAATCACACACGAGATAAACATTTAGAACGTGTGAATTAGTTTGAGTGTATGCATGATGATTCGTGAGTGAATGCATGTTTAGACTTACCTTGAGCAGCAATGAAGACTTGTAAAGATCACTGGATAAATTCTTACTTCACCAATAGACCTAAACTAGCTTGGTAAACTATGCAGACTCCTAATCAACATACATTGGTTTTGATCTAAGAGAAGAGCCAAATACAATTTATTACAATTCTTACAATGTATTTTGTTTAATATTTTCCACGTAATAGTAGGAAGCCAAAGTTTAACAATAAATGATTCCATGCAAAGGACCCACTAGTGTAGTGGTTTGGAACAATTGCTCCCCCATGCCCTTCCTGGGTTCAAGTTCTAGCATTAGTGTAGTGTGTGTGTGAATTTAGTATATTATTGCCCCTCTCAATAGGAAAAGTCCTCCAACAAAAAAAACAATAAATGATTGCATTTTCTAACAATTTGATGATCACCTAGCTGACAAAGTGCATGTTAACTCCCCGTTTGAACCTATTGAGTTCAAACTTTCTTGAACATCACCTACATGCATCTCCTGTGAATACAGAAAAGGTCTGATAGGCATTTTTAGGCATTCAACATCTCCTCCGAGCATTTCTATGACTTTGTTCATGGAAGGCCGATCACTTGGCTTCATTTGAATACACCACAATGCAGTTATAACCATCTTTTTTATGATTTTCTTTTCCTCCTCATTAAAATCTGCCATCTCCAAGTCATTTCCCTTGTTATATTGGTCGTATGCCCATAACGGGAAGTAAGTTTGGCTTGAACGCTCTACCATTAAATTGAAATTCTTCCTTCGGCTTGCCATTTCCATGAGCAACATTCCAAAACTATAGACATCAGCTTTGTACGAAACACCTCCAATATTTTTGTAGAACAACTCAGGAGCAATATAGCCCAATGTTCCCCTTGCTGCTGTCAAAGAGACAATGCTATTATCTACGGAATATAATTTCGCAAGCCCGAAGTCAGAAATCTTTGGGTTAAAGTTCTCATCAAGAAGAATGTTATGAGGCTTGATATCAAAATGTAGAATTTGCATGTCACAACCTTGATGCAGATATTCAATCCCTCGAGCCACTCCGAGAGAAATCTCGTACATTTTCTTGCAACTTAAGGGAATGCTTTCCTCTTTGGAATAAATAAATTTATCAAGAGAGCTATTTGGCATGAAGTCATATACTAGAGCACGATTTAATCCCTCAACACAATAACCAACAAGTTGCACCACATTAACATGGTGAATCCTTCCAATGGTGGCTACCTCACTTGTGAAGTCTTGCCCATCACCTTTGGGCTTGCCCAAGAGTTTAATTGCTACAAAACGGCCACTGCGTAACTTTCCTTTGAATACAGAGCCATAGCCGCCTTCGCCTAACTTGTCCTTAAATTTACCAGTCATCTTTTTAATTTCTGAGTAAGAGTACCTTATTGGCAAGAAGTTGCTATCACTTTGTAGAAAATCTTCTATGATGCTATAACTCGACAAATGTCTTCTTCGCCATTTATAGATCACCAATGCAATCAGACATGGAACTCCAAAAATTAGTCTTGCTGGAAAAAATAAACCTGCACACAAGAGATATATCACCAAAAAGAATCATGAGAAAACAACTTTATTGGTTAGATCAACTAATGCTTTCAACATTTTTCTTCTTGTTTTGTTTCAGAAATATGTATTCAGATATACAAGCCCTTACCGAAGCAGATGAGTGGCACCCATCCACGTCCTGCAAGAAACATAGCAAAAGTGGGGACAACATCAAAGACTTGACTACAAGTTTTCGAAAAGTTAACAAAATCAAAGAATTGATTATATGCAAGAAATACAAGATCTTACTAAAGTTTATGGCCCGAAACCATAGAGGATTATCTGCAAGAAATACAACAACAAATGTAAGTGAAAACAAAGACTTGACTGAGTTTGAATTGACCTTTTTTTATTATCACAAGTTCATTAGTCTCTCACAATTGTCGTGATGTAATTGATAAGAAAAAAAGGGAAAAGAAAAAGAAATAAAAGAAGCTTTTGGGGAGAAAGTCCTTACCAATGGACAGGCGTGAACGAGTAAAGAAAACTACAGTGACAAAAAAAAGGGAAAAACAAAAAAGAAACAACATTAGCACATCGAGTCATTACAATTTGAAATACCTCTATTCCAGCCACAAACTGCATCATTGCTCATGGAGAAATTGTTTTGGTATAATATTTGGACACTTATGAAAGAGTAAAATTTATGTCTGGAATTCACAATCGGAAAAGATAAATTGTTTATTTTGCCGTACAATTTAGAAAGAGAATTACATCTATGATGTATAAGTATTGTTTTTATTTAAAATTAGTAAACAACTGCTATGTTATGAGAGGTAGCCCCTTAACATTTATGATGTATCTCATTCAATTATTTTTGTTTTGTTTTTTAGAACATCTCATTCAATGTTATTAAAAGTATCTTCAATCAGTAACAAGCTCCTTTTGTCCTAGGTTCATTTTACACTATAAAAAATAAAAAATAACATATAGCCAGATAGAGAGAGAGCCTTTACCGTAAATAAACTCGCATAGAAATCGAAAGAAACCTACACAACAAAGAAGAAGATAACATATTAGCACACCAAGTCTTTAAACTTAAGGATCAATTACATTTTCTATCCTTGTGTGGTTTGATATATGTACAATTTCCCTATATCTTTTAAAAATTGGCAAAAAAAACCTTAAAGTTATCAATCGGTACACCATTTGCCCCTCCGTATCAATTGGTACACCTCAACTTGCACTTTGCTACACCCAAAAAGCAAAGTGTAACTTGAGGATTAGACTAGCATAGTGACTAATGATGTAAGAATTCTTAATTTAGGGTTGTTTATGCTATTCTTTTTATTTTTATTTTAAAGATTGTCAATCTGCTTTTATTATTTTTCTTGAAATTTTTTACAACATCTTAACCCAAGGAAAAAAAGTTTAACAAGGACTTCCTCTGTACATGATAGATTGATTATCTAGTATTATCCAATGAGAACTTTGTCATGTGTTGTAAGTTTATCTATAATCAAAATTTCATAAAACATTTAATTATGAGGTACAAGTGATTAAGAATATTTGTCCTTGGATTCTAGGTCCTAAGTTTGATTCCCCTTCTTCTAATGTTGCTTATATAAAAAATTTTTAAAAAAAAGAAAAAAAAGATGAAGGTACTATTCCTATGGTAACTGAGTTGTATGCCATATGTTTTGGCAGGGAAATTTGCATTGAATTTGGACTGCGAAGGGTGGCTTTGGAATTTGATAGTTACGAAGCTATTTCTAATTCTCCAGGCAGGTGTCAAATGAAGGTGTATTACTGGATGAGATTGGATTCTTATTTTTAATATACCTGAAAGTGTATTTGAGTCTTCTGAAACTTATTTCGTCTCACTTTATTTCATTTTTCACAAATATTTGCCTCATTTTGTTTGAATTCTTGCGAAGCCAACAATTTTCGGTCAAAATATTAATTAAAATTAAATAATAAGATTAAATATTTTAAAACATATATATTAAGTAAACCTAGGAAATTAAAAACGTAAACCCTAGCCGCCGCCATCCTAACTCCCTGCCTTCTTCTAGTTCTTCACCCAACATATCAAACCAAACTAAGAAAATCAACTTCCAAGAAATAAAATCAGAAAACCAAACCAAGTAATCAAAAGAATCATATCAAAAATCAACCTATGAAACCAAATCATACCCAACCATTCTTTAGCCACCCAACTTCCTCTACACACCTGACACCAGTTTCACCACAGTCCCCACCCCCAGATCAACTGCAACATCCTTCCAACCACCATCGAAGCCACCTCCATCCAATTTCTCACCCCATCACCCCATCCAAACCCCCACTGTGGTAACTAATCAAAATCAATCAAAAAATTGAAAAACAAACCCACATCTCAAAAAGAGAGATGAAGAGATTGGTGGGTATGTTGATTGGATATTTGGGAGATGGGTGTTGATTCAAAGGTGTGGGTAGTTTGGTGAACGGGGTTTGGATCTGGTATCAAATGATGTAAGTTGTTATTGGATAGGGGTTATGGGAAAAGAGAGAGAGGCAGGGCAGACCTGCTAGAGGTGGTCTAAGAAATTGTTTCGGGGGCAAAGTGAGAGAAATATGTGTGAAAAAAAGTAAAATTAGACAAAATGTGTTTCAGGGGGCAAAGTGAGACTCAAATATACTTTAAGGAGGATATACTAAAAAAAGGCAAAAAGTCACTTTTGATTCCTGTAGTTTGTTACTTTTACCACTTTGATCTCTGTAGTTTCAATTTGATCAATTTTATCCTTGTAATTTCTATTTTGAGCAATTCAAGGACGATCAGGAATTTCTAGGGGTGGACATCGGAACCGAAGAACCGATCAACCGAACCAAACTGGACCCAAAAAAATCGAAAAAAAACCGTGTTGATCAATAAGTCAAACCCAATTCAAAAAACCGAACCGAACTAGTTCTAACCGATTCCCGTTCCGATTCTATACCCCAACAAAACCGAATCGGGCCGAACCGGACTGATCAAATTAAAAAAATATATCATTCAAATATTTATTTATATCAAATGCTATATTTTGAATCTCATAACTAATATTTACCCAAGCTCAATTTCAAAACATCTCTCTTTTCTAGCCCCAATATTTCTTTTTGTATGAAATTGGATTATTTGTTAATTTTCAAAAATTTCAGTTGAAATTTGTATAAAAAAAAAAATTTGAAAAAATAATAATAATAATTTGGTTCAAAACCAAATTGGACCAGAACTGAATCGGAATCGGTTCAACTTGAATTGGACAGTTTTATAATTTTTTTTTAAAAATCAGACCGAATCGAACTGAATAAATAGTATCGATTTTGGTTCTAATTTGAGGCAAAAATCGGTCCAAACCGAACTGTGCCCACCCCTACGAATTTCTGTCAAAGATGTCTAATTCTGTTACTTTCTGGACATGTGCTCCTCACATGAAGGGGCAATTTGGTCCAACCATACCATAAACTTGTGTGAGGTCAGCAAACCACATAAGTATCTCACCCCAATCAATTGCTGCCACCTATCAAGCCTTTTGACTTCTCATTTCGTTGTATTCCCTTCCGTTGTATCTCTCCTGAAAAGTTCCTTTTTTTCTATCTGAACCTTCAATCCTCCCCACCCCCATGATTGACCTCCCTTTAATCCTCACCTACAGTACACTTTTTTTTGTTTTGCTCGTCTGAATCTTCAGTCTTCCCGCTCCCTTTTTAATCTCAATTCTTTAGTTGTAGTGGCTTGCATTGTAGGTGTTCGACGAAACTCCCAAACCAAATTCACCTTTGTTTACCCGCGTAGTCTGAGGTGTTAATTTATATATGTTGATCGTGGAGTGTTAATTTATTATATGTTGATAGTTGTTGACAAATTTTTCTTGTTGGGTGCAGGTGCCTCAGGTATCTTTTGTCAATTGAAAATTTTAAAGTTTAAGTTTAGGAGTAACAGATGCATAAATTCAGAAATTTCAGTTTGTTTCTATCCTAAGTGGTAAAGTTGAAAAGCCGAATAATCTAACTACGAACTTCAATTTTTGTACTTTGGTTTAAAGTGAACCCTCTTGCTAGATTGTCTGACATTATTATTTAATATATTGCCAAATGTGCTAATAATAATTATTTGTCATGTTTATTCTTTCTTGAATGTGTAGATTAGATTCATGATTTGACAACACATGTACTTTCTTGATACTTCTAGTCACGAGAAGTCTGAATTCCCCTAACTTCCTTCTATGCACTCTCATAAACTAAAAGTGCAACAAATTAGACATAGTCAATAGCCATGGCCTAGAATTCACGTACCTGGGATGGTGTGTGGAAAACATTTATGATTAGTACTCCATTGGCCTTGGCAGATGGGAGGCATTTCATCCGGCGAATATACTCCAAGCTCAAAGCCATACATGAGGGCACTGTGTATGGATTCATAAGAGGTATTGTAGCCCTTAGAGTAGTTGAAGAGCACCAAAGCCACCCACTCTGCACTGCAACCCTCATACAAATCCCCCACTTCCATAACCCCAACCTTCACATAACTGTACGTCTTTTGTTGGACCAAAGAAGAAGCATTTATATTCAAGCATGGAGCAGTGTCCACGTACAGAGAAGAATTCACTGGATTCGAACACTTGATGTAAAATACAGGTGTCGAAAGCAGATAACCTGACATATTATATGCACTATATGGAACTCTTAAAAAAGGTGGAAAATTTTGAGGCATGGAGGAGCAATTGTTGTTCTGGAGGCCAGGATCTACGAGTCGGATTGTTTGGTTGTGGTAGTTGATTGCCTGGACATAGTATTTTCCTGAAGGAGGTTGGTCTACAACAAGTGTAATGTTGTTCTCACAGGACAGAGTATACATTACATTGCCGCAGTGCTTTGGATCATGTTGTAGTCGGAAAGGATAGCTTATGTTGTGGATATTGCCGCAGGAAGAGGTACACTTAGTACCATCGTCTTTCGCGTTACAAGTTTCCCCGGATAACCCAACAACAAGAAGTGCTACTATCAAAACCCACCTAGACAAGGCCAAGAACCTGCTTCCCATGGAGATAGAGAGAGAGAGAGAGAGAGAGAGAGAGAGAGAGAGAGAGAGAGAGAGAGAGAGAGAGAGGAGTTGTTTGGCATTCAAATTAGCTTAATACTTAAGACACTTTCTTATAAGAGCACACTATCCAGAAGAATTTTTCAAATTTCCTATTGGATAACATTTGAAATATCAAAAGAAAAGTCATGCAGCAAGCAACCAATTTAATTATTAGAAGCCTAGGTAAGCCATGACGTTAGAGTTGATTGAAAATATCAAAAGAAAAGTCAAATGGTCAACATAAGTTGATTGAAAATTTATTAGTGCCATTTTATAGTGCAATCCCATGACGATAGAGAGCCAGATTTTGTTGACTTCTTGAGTATGATTTTCCTTCTGTTTTGGTCCAAGTTTTGGCCTTGGTTTGTATATTCATTTATTTACTGTAAAAGAGCCAAGCTTGTTTCCGATTTCTTGTGAGTGGTCGATTGAACAAGGTCAATTCATTGCTGTACTCGACATATCTATCCAAATACATCTGCTCAGGAAAAAATCCAGTGCCACTTTAGCTCAGAAATGCAGCAATTCCTCATCTCTTGCCTTTGCATACTGTATATGGTTTTCGTCAAAGCGGTTGGAGCAGGACAAGATACGTGCACAGAATCTAAGTGCAGTGATGGTCATGGCCTGGCTATCCATTTCCCGTTCCACCTGAGACATCATTGTGGTGATCCTGGGCTTGAATGCAGTGGTAGACAGGAGAAGGTTCTTGAGGAGCAAGTAGCACTAGTAAAATTCTTTGTCAAAAGCATAGATTATAAGCGTGGGCTAATCGAAGTATATAGCCCAGATGGCTGCCTGCTGTTAAAGCCCTTAGAAACCCCTAACATTCCAATGTCCCCCTTCCACTTATTAGATTCCGACATACGTAACGTTACCTTATTCCATTGTCCTACTCTTGCTGAAAGAGATATATATGCGTATCAAGTCCCCTGCCTCGGCGGCGGCCCTGGCTACAGAGTTTACGGCGTTTCTTCTTTTTTTCAATTATTTGATCACTTCCCCGCCCTACAGTCCTGTACAAGGATGTATGATGTTTTATCAGTTCCATTTGGGACTTTTGTTGGAGTTGACAGCAATATTCTTCGCTTCGAATGGTCTGAACCAAATTGTACCGAATGTGAAGCAAAGGGCAAGAGGTGTAGATTGAACAAGAATGACATCAAAAGTGAAGTTGAATGTATTCACTTGAAGAAAGCAAGTAAGGATTTGTTTCACATATATTCTGCTCAATTTTGTAGAGTTTCCAAAGTAAATCATATTTGCAAACTTGATGACCAATATGATAATCTGCTACCTGCGGGTTCAGGGTCATTTTCACAAACATGACAATCTGATTTTGAAATTATGTTTATGTTTTATAGGCAAAACAACGGAATTCGTGGCAACGGGTGAGTTATCTAAGACTGGTCTTTTCTTTTGCTTTGTTTCATGTCGAGAAGACGTTGGAAGATATGTGTTTGCTTAAGGATTGTATTTAATTGCAGGGGCAACACTGGGTTCATCCCTTCTTTTAGTACTGGTCATTGCAGTGTATCGTGTCTATAGCGCTGATCAAAAGGAAAAAGAGAATCAACTGAAAATCGAAAGGTTTTTAGAGGATTACAAAGCTCTCAAGCCAAGCAGATATTCATACGCAGATATTAAGAGGATCACAAATCAATTCAAGGACAAGTTGGGCCAAGGAGCCTATGGAACTGTTTTTAAAGGAAAGCTTTCTTCTGAATTCTTTGTTGCTGTGAAAGTACTTAACAATTCTAAGGGAAACGGGGAAGAGTTCGTAAACGAAGTGGGAATGATGGGCCATATCCACCACGTCAACGTAGTTCGCTTGGTTGGCTTTTGTGCTGATGGATTTAGACGAGCTCTTGTTTATGAGTTCTTCCCCAATGGTTCGCTGCAGGATTTCATTTCATCAGCGGATAGTAAGAACAGTTTCCTTGGTTGGGAAAAGTTGCATGATATTGCTGTAGGCATAGCCAAAGGAATTGAATATCTTCACCAGGGATGTGATCAACGAATCCTCCATTTTGATATCAAACCCCATAATGTTTTGCTAGACCACAACTTCACTCCAAAAATTTCTGATTTTGGTTTGGCCAAATTATGTTCCAAGGATCAAAGTATGGTGTCAATGACTACAGCTAGAGGCACCATGGGATACATTGCACCTGAAGTGTTCTCTAGGAATTTCGGAAATGTGTCTTACAAGTCAGATGTCTATAGTTTTGGAATGTTGTTGCTAGAGATGGTAGGAGGAAGGAAGAATATTGATTCAAGCGCAAAGGACACAAATGAAATTTACTACCCAGAATGGATCTATAATCTTCTAGAAGGAGGAGATGACCTACGAATCCATATTGGAGATGACGGAGATGGTAAAATCCAGAAGACACTTGCAATTGTAGGGCTCTGGTGCATCCAGTGGCACCCGGTGGATCGTCCGTCTATGCCAATAGCGGTTCATATGTTAGAAGGAGGAGAAAACTTGGCCATGCCTCCTAATCCTTTTTTCTCTGCAGGTCCTACAACAACACATGCAAGCATCCTAGGAAGACGCCTAGAGTTAGAAGCAATTGCTGAATTAGAGTAAGTACATGTATACGCACCAATGTAAGCAATATTAACAACATATGTCCTCAAACTTGTTCAACATGTAATAAATCTAGGAGATATTTAGTTATATACCAATTCTTAGCACTAAAACTATAAATAAACCTTACACCATTTAATTTCTATAAACAAACTCAAAAAAATACAGCTGGCTCTATTGAATTTAACTTTGATTATTAAATTACTTTGATGCCCTATTGAGTGTTTTGGGCTTTTTATGAGATTTTTGGGTTGGGTTTGTTTTAAGAAATCAATAGCAGTTTTATAATTTAAAAGAAATTAAAATCCTTTTTGTTATGTTGTAAATGGACTTTGGGTGTGTTTCTAAAGTTCGTTTCATATAAGGTTTTTTTATATAATTTATGCTCCTATATTAGGTATAATAGTGAATCTCCCTAATTCTAGCCTAAATTGAGGGAGTTGGGTATTAGATACTTTATTCAAGGGACATAAATTTTTTTATTTTTTATTTTTCGTTATTGAGAATTTGGGATTCCTATCCTTTGTACATTAGTTGGTAACAAAAAGTTGGAATACAAGTTGGTGTCCGTTGCATATTGATATTTTTTTTTTGATCGACCAATAGAAAGGTGGTCTCCATAACTCTCCCCTATGCCAAACTTTCCCGATTTAATCCACTAGGTAACTCAAAACAGTGCACGCAAAGATGGAGAATCGATGGCAGGAAAGGATCAGATTACAGAGGCTGAGTTCAATATACCGAACCGAACCATGGTAGGTCCACCATTAGTCATAATGTCTCATTGATAAAAAAAAATCCACCCAGATTCATGGGATGAGTATACTTCAACTTAAGATTATACTTTAAATATTTTATTCACTTGGCTCAAGCCACCTCGTAACAGCCCAGTACGGTGACTCATTCTCATGTTACTTCAACGCAGTAAACAGCTAGTACAATATTATATATCATCTAGTCATGCATAAATAAGCTCAACTTTCAAATTCTTAGCGAAAACCTTTTATTCAACCTAAACTTTTACAATATTATATAAGTGTACACTTTTTCTCCAATAACCAAAGTAGGAGGGAATGACCGGTTTGTAATTAACTAAGGGACAGCATTGTAATAGAACAACTTATACTAACTTTTGCAACATCATCAGCCACCGGAAAAACAATAAAAGAAACTAAGCTCGTCGGAAAACCTATATGGTAAGTAAAATCATCAACTCTTACGTAAAGCACGAACTAGCAGTAACGAAAAAACAAAGTATGGTTTTAATTCAAACAGTGAACTGTGAAAAACTTATTTACAGCGAGATCCTTTTAGTCTAGATAACTAATAAATTATTTAACAAAAGAGCCAAGAGTAGATCAGATACATAAACCAAATTGCTAAAGCAGCAAAATAATAGATCAAATAGACTGAATGAGTGAACTGTAATACAGATCAAACAGGACAAACAAAAACAGGAAAAAGACAGAAATAATACCCCCCATGGGCTTAGAAGCCCATTATAAGCTTGTACTTCCAACTTTATCAATATTGCTAATCTTATACTTGATAACTACCACTATTTCTTGAACAACAGCGTGCCCATCTTAGTACATAGTCAGACTCAGATGTATCCATGCATGCCTCTCTTTCCACTTGGTAAACATGAGCGACTGATGCAGGACTAAATCTCTTTGCTGCGTGCCTAATTTACAGAAATGAAATTTATCTAACTTAAACTTTACCTGCGGAAGAGCAACCAAAGAACAAATGATTTGTACTTTGAAAAAAATCATCTACCATAGAAGTCTCAGGCACATCTAGCATTATAAGCCATTATATCTGATTCCAGAGACTTCTTTGTAAGCAATGCGGCAGAGAAAAAAAGTAACAAAATAAGGGGTAGGTACAAGAACTCCTTTATTGCCAAATGCACTCTGAGTGGTCTCAACCCTACAAGGATTCAAGAAAACCGATTTCTTGCTAGTAAACCAGGACTTCATTTTGCAAATATCCACCCTCGTGCCATTGAATTGACAAACTAACTCGTCCAAACTTTGTTTCCTCTGAGCACAAGGCATATCTCTTGAATTTAACACCAAATACAAACCTTAGTTTGTTTTGTGGGTCAGTCAGACCCCTAATAATCCAAACAAATTTATCTAGAAAAGACTGGGTTACCATCCCTGCTGTCGTCAAGGCCTACAACCTTGTATTTCTTTTTGCAACCAGTTTTCTATTCTTCCCTGTCAACACTGGACCTTGCACTGAAACTATGAGTCAGTGACCTTGTAATAAAAAACCCTGCTCTTCCTTACCTTTCTACTCTTGGAGAATGTCATAAGAACTGCCAATAAAAACCCTGTTCCAGCTTCTCCTATAAATACAAGGCCCCTAGCAACATTCTAAGGGTCCCC
>BPUM01000295.1:0-102122 GCA_020521455.1 Prunus kanzakura | reverse complement strand
GGTAGAACTTGGATAGTAGGCCGACTGACTCTGACACAAATCAACATATCTCCCCTCACATGGGTCACATCTTCTCACGTGGCTTATTGCAAACCCCACATCTCCTTAATGGTGTCCCCCCCAATAGCAACACTGATCAAATCCTTCCCTTGACTAAGGATAATGGGCAGAAATCTCCCTTTTCTCTGCAAGAATTAAATGCCATCTCTAACTCCAGTGGGTACGCAGCTGGAATTGAATCTCAGGTTCCAAGGGTTGGGATGGAGCAAATGAAGGTTCAATTATCAAGGGGACAAATAGCAATGGAAAACGTGACTAGGCTTGGGCCCAGCGTGGGAAGTTAGGAACTAAGCCCATTGGGTTCCTCTACTCCTATGGGCCATCAGATTACCACAGCCAACTCCAAGAATACATGCCACGTTGAAGCACTACTTAATGGGATGGGCCTCAAACGTAATATCCAAACCAATGAAGTTGAGATGGGATTATCCCCAAGTAAGAAACAAAAGGGACCTTCTCTGGACATGACCTAGCAAGAGCAAAACAATGAAAGACCACAACGCCGAAACATTAAGCCCATAAGGTATAGCAAACGTGGTGGTAAAGCCAATATTACTCACTTGGCTTCAGTGGGGAACCTTACGGAGGTCCTTGTTAATCAAGCAGACAACTGGGAGGTGGCTGAGGAACAACATGAAGAGGATAAAAAACGAGGAACACCCGAGGCGGTGGTGGCTGCCTGGAACAGCCGCAAGGTCTCCATGAGCTTCTTACTATGGAACTGTCAAGGGCTAGGGCCAAACTTGACAGTGCGAGCCCTGAGAAGGCTCATCCAAAAACATAGGCCCACTATTGTATTTCTGATGGAGACAAAAATGAAGTGCAACAGTATTGATCGTATTCGAAGACGTATGAGTTTCTTGAATGGTTTCAATATACCTCCAATTGGAACTGCGAGTGGCTTATCTTTGTGGTGGGATCAATCTGTGGAGGTAGATATCCTCCACTCTAATAAAAATGTGATTGACTCTGTTATTAAAATGCAAGAGAACGGGGAACTTGTCCACATGTCTTAGGTTTATGGTACACCCTATCGTGACCAAAAGGCTCAGTTTTGGATGTGGCTTAATGAGAATCTTGTGCCTCTTGGCCTTTCTTGGTTCGTAGGGGGAGATCTTAACGAGTGGATCTGGCCTCATGAGAAGGAGGGTGGCTTGGAGCCATCTCTGTCACGCTCGAACTATCTTCTCGACTTCATGAACATTGCAAGCTTAGTTGATCTCGGTTTTCAAGGACCTACTTTGACTTGGAGAGCTTTTAGAAGCAACTAAACTCTCATTCAAGAGAGAATTGATCGGGGCTTGGCTAACACATTATGGATGGAACGTTGGCCTAATACTTGTGTGCTCCATGAACTGGCTGTGGGGTCTAATCATTGCCCTCTCATTATCCATACCATTTGTCATAGTAACAGGTATAAGAAGTTGTTTAGGTTTGAAGCTAACTGGATTGATGATCAAGAGTGCCATGAGATTGTGGAAACCTGCTAGAGGGATCATGCCAACGGTACGTGGAAGCACCAACTTAAGACTAAGTTAGGAAGGTGTAAGCGCCAGTTAACGACTTGGAAAAACCAGAAGGTTGAGAATAACAAAAGGCAGATTAATAGCCTCTCAAGGGAACTCGAAGGCCTTCAATTAAATTGGGAGGCTAACCGGAACCGCATCGCACAAACCACCTCTAAAATCAATACCTTTAGGGCCAAAGAGGAGAAATACTAGCAGCAAAGAGCTTGGGTAAATTGGTTGACTGCTGGTGACGCCAACACAAAGTTCTTTCATTTGTCTACTATTCAAAGAAGGAGGAGAAATAGGGTGGTGTGTATCCAAGACGAAAACGGGGTATGGAGTTTTGGAGAGCATAATGTTCGTGCAACTTTTGACATGTACTTTCATAATCTCTTCACTACCAATGGCCCTCGAGAGATGGGGAATGTTGTGGAATGTGTAGACCCGGTGATATCTAATGCAATGAATATGGATCTACTTAGACCTATTGCCCCACAAGAAATCAAGGATGCTGTGTTTGAGATGGGAGCTCTCAAGGCTCCGGGCCCAGATGGTTTTCAAGGAATTTTTTATTAGCACTTCTGGCAACAAATTTTTCGGGAGGTTCATGGCACTGCTGCTGAGTTTATGGGGGGAAATGATAAACCCCGCAACCTAAACACTACCAATCTCATCCTTATTCCAAAAATTCATGAACCTCAAACAGTGACTCATTTCAGGCCCATTAGTCTTTGCAACTTTTCATATAAAATTCTCTCCAAAGTCCTTGCCAACCGGATCAAACCTTTACTACCAGCCATTATCTCTCAAGCCCAAAGTGCCTTTGTCTCTGAAAGGCTAATACAAGACAACATCCTAATTGCCCATGAAGTGTTCCATTTCTTGAAGCTAAGGAAATCAACTAGAACCTTTGAGATGGGGGTGAAGCTGGACATGAACAAGGCGTACGATAAAGTGGAATGGGATTTCCTCGAGAAAGTAATGTTGAAGATGGGATTTCATGCAAATTGGGTTAAACTGATTATGGGCTATGTTCGATCCGTGTCCTTCTCGGTTGTTGT
This sequence comes from Prunus kanzakura, assembly GCA_020521455.1. Lineage (NCBI taxonomy): Eukaryota > Viridiplantae > Streptophyta > Magnoliopsida > Rosales > Rosaceae > Prunus > Prunus kanzakura. The sequence continues at coordinate 99,493 of BPUM01000295.1, read as the reverse complement.
CAACGGCCAGCCAGGTAGAACTTTCAACCCTTCCAGAGGGATTCGTCAAGGTGACCTTTTGTCACCGTACCTCTTCCTTTTTGTAAGTGAAGCTCTATCTCAAATGATTCAAAAGGATGTTGATACTAACTACTTGCAAGGGCTCAAAATTAGTAAACAAGGACCAACTCTCTCCCACCTCTTATTCGCTGATGATTCCTTGTTCTTCCTCAAAGCCACGTATAGTAACAACCACAATATGATGCACATCTTAAATGCCTATTGCACAGCCTCTGGTCAGACCATAAGCATGGCAAAATCCAACATTTTTTTCGGTCGGAATACTCCTTTGGGGCTGAGAAGGAACATTTGCTCTATATTTGGCATAAGGGCAGTTGAGGATCTAGGGAAATACTTGGGGCTGCCAACATCTTGGGGCCGTGTAAAAAGGGAGGCAGTATCGTACATCAAACATCGCATTCACCAAAAACTGCAAGGTTGGAAGCAAAGTGTTTTATCACAGGCGGGGCGTGAGATTATGATTAAAGCCGTGGCAGTTGCTATCCCAACTTACCCCATGAATGCCTTCAAGTTACCCATTTCTTTATGTAGAGAAATTGATGCCTTGCTTGCCAAATTTTGGTGGGGCCAGAAGGAAGATGAAACTAAAGTTCATTGGGTTAGTTGGAAATCTCTGGGCATATCAAAGGTTGAGGGAGGTATGGGCTTCAGCATTAGTCCGAGAAACCACATTTTGTTTCTTACTCCGCCAAGTGACTAGGTTACCTCCCACAAAAGTGAAGTAACCTGAAGTAGAGCGTCTGTCAGTAATGGAGCCAGCCCAATCAGCATCTGTATATCCAACAACTTCGAGATCTCTATTTTTTTAGAACATTAATCCTTTCCTAGGTGCTGACTTTAAGTATCTTAAGATCCGATCAACTGCATTCCTATGGAAAACACTGGGTGGATGCATAAACTGACTAACCACACTCACAGCATATGCAATATCTGGTCTTGTGTGGGCTAAATATATCAACCTTCCAACAAGGGGTTGGTACTGTTCCTTATTGGTTGGTTCTTGATCCATGTATTCACATAACTTGTGATTCATCTCGATGGGTGTATCAGCATGTTTGCATCTAAGCATTCCTGTTTTAGTGAGCAGATCTAATACATACTTCCTTTGAGACAGAAATATACCAGTTGTGGACTTGGCTACTTCAATTCCTAGAAAGTACTTTAGATCACCTAAATCCTTCATTTCAAATTCCTGAGACAAATATTTCTACAGTTTTAGTTGCTCTCCCGTGTCGTTTCCAGTTACGACTATGTCATCCACATAAACAATCAATGCAGTAAGTCTTCTTCCATCACGCTTCAAGAACAAAGTGTGATTTGCATTACTCTGTATATATCCAAAAAAATTCATGGATTTAGTGAATCTGCAAACCATGCCTTGAGGGATTGCTTTAACCCATACAATGACTTTCTGAGCTTGCAAACTTGATTCTCTCTGTCACGAGCTAAGTTACATCATAGTGGTAAGTCCATATATACTTCTTCTTCCAAGTCTCCATGTAAGAATGCATTTTTTACATCAAACTAATGTAATGGCCAATTGAGATTTGCTGCTAGAGACAGAAGGACTCTGATAGTTTTAATCTTGGCTACTGGGGTAAAGGTCTCTTGGTAGTCTATCCCATATCTTTGTGTATACCACTTCGCCACCAATCTAGCTTTATATCTTTCAACGGATCCATCTGCTTTGAGTTTCACAGTATAAATCCACCTGCATCCCATTGTCTTCTTTCCATGAGGTAATGACACAAGTTCCCATGTGACATTCTTCTGGAGAGCTTGCATTTCTTCATTCATGGCTTCTTTTCATTTTGGGTCTTCTAGTACTTCAGTTACACTATTGGGAACAGGTGTGTCAGCCAACTGTTTCACAAAGTGTACCCGTGAATCTGATAATCTGCTGATGGATACATAATTGTTGATGAGATATTTCCCTTTTGCATTAAGATCTACTTCGTAGTGAACTGGAGGTTTTCCACGGTTATTCCGTTTTGGAATCTGATATGCAGGCTTTGTGCCTTCTGAAATTAAATCATCATGGGATATTTCATTAATGTTATCAGTTTCAAGAAAATATGTTACCTGAATGACGTCCTCAACAGGTGATTGGTGTGGTACTGGACTGAAGAATTCTCCAGAGCGGGCAAAAATTTCTCAATTTTCTCATCCTAAGTTTGATAGCAGGGAGACGACCGGTCGTTTTGAAGCAGATCAGGCGTAGGCGGATTTTCGGGGAGCTACCAGTCACTTTCAACCTGCAACCGGTCACTTTCAAGCAGAGTCTCTTGCGACCGGTCGCTTGCATCCTGAGACTGGTCGTTTTCAGTCTGTGTCGATTCTAAAGGAAAAAAGTTTTGAAATTTGAGAAGTGTTGGCATCACGATCCTCCTCCTATACGGCTGAAAAATATGTCGTATTCCCGGAACACAACATCCACAAAAGTATAGACCTTATGACTAGGAGGATGATAACACCGGTACCATTTTTGATGAGGTGCATAACCAATGAAAACACACTTTTCGGCGCGGGGATCTAATTTGCTGCGTTGCTAATCATGTAAGTGGACAAAGACCACACAGCAAAAAATTCGGGGTTCTAGATTTTGGGTAGGATGTATTTGGATATGGTGGTGGAGTGTTTGAAGGGGGGTTTGGAAATTTAGGATACTGGAGGGAATCCGATTGATAAGGTATGCTATAGAGAGGACGACTTCCCCCCAAAAGGGCTTAAGCATATTGGCACCAAAAAGAGAGGCATGAACTACTTCCAATAAGTGTCTATTCTTTCGTTCAGCCACACCATTCTGTTGGGGAGTGTAAGGGCATGAGCGTTGATGGATGATGCCATGATCTTGTAAGAACTGATTAAGATCATGGTTGAGAAATTCTCCGCTATTGTCAGAACGAAGAACTTGAATTCTAGTATGAAATTGTGTTTCCACCATTTGATAGAACTGTTGAAACTTGGAACTAACTTCCCATTTTGTTTTGAGAAGGAAAACCTAGGTCATGCATGTGCAATCATCAATAAACGTGACAAACCGTCTAGTTCCCCTTGGAGTGGTAATTCTAGCAGGGCCCCAAACATCAAAATGAACAAGAGAAAAGGGAACCAAACTTTTATTTCAACTTAAGGGAAAAGGAACACGATGGCTCTTGGCCAGTTCACAAATGTCACACTTTAAACTGGAAATATCTAAATTGGAAAATAAGGAAGGAAATAGCTTTTGTAAATATTCAAATGAAGCATGTCCAAGACTGCGATGCCATAACCATACTTCTGAAGTTTTCTTCTCAACATTCGCACCCCCAATTTTGTAAGCTTGACTGAGGCTGGCTTCACTGTCAGATGCCAAGTCCAGATAGTAGAGTTTGCCCCTCCTATTACCGCAACCAATCGTCTTGCTGCTGAGAATGTCCTGAAAAACACAATGAGTAGGCCAAAAGGTTACAGTGCAATTCAAAACTGTAGTAATTTGGGCAACAGACAAGAGATAATGATGTAAGGATGGAACAATCAACACAGAATCCAAAGTGAGGGAGTCAGAGAGAGAGAGAGGGAACCCTCCCCAATTACTGGAGAAGGGGTACCATTGGCATTAGACACCACCGATTGAGAAGACAGTGTATGAGAGGTAATTTGTCTAGGATCAAAGGTCATGTGATCAGTGGCTCTGGTGTCAATGACCCATGTGTGTTTCCTTGAAGAACTATGCAAAATATAACCTTAGGTACCTATTGTGGCTACATAGACAGAGGCGGGAGCCAGTGCAGTTGGAACAGCAGGACTTACAGGATCTGAGGCGGAATATGTGTTGAGTGATTTGCTCCTATTATTACGGGGAGCTTTGGAGTGGTCCCACCAATCCGGGCACCCAATCAATTCGTAACAGCCAGCACGGGTATGTTTGCTTCCACCACAGTGAGTGCATTTGTGCTCCGGACGACAGCTTGTGTCTTGAGTATGAGAAGTGCCATTGGTAAAGGGCGGAGGGCCCTGTGGACATTGAGTGGCCAAGACCGCAATTTCTGGAGTATTGGCCATGGTTAGTCGTTGTTGAGCTTCGCGACGTACATATGCAAAGGTTTGGTGAAGGTCTAATTTGGGATCTTTGTGCAGGATTTCCCCCTGGACTTGAAATTGCCCCTGGTCAGTCGTTGTGGCATGGAAGCAAAGCAGTCATGAGTTTAGCATTAAAGAGAGAGGGTTGTGATTTCCTATGAGAAGCAGGTGTTTACGAGTGTGTTGAATGATTTTCTGGCAGCCTGATGAAACCCATGTCAGGCTCTGGAATAGCTTGCCATAAGAGAAAATGGGAGGAGATGGAGGAATAGAGCACGAAATTGCAGAGTTTTAGGGATGAGAGATAATGCTTGCTCTCTGGATGTGGGTTGTTGGTTGAGAGATGATGCTTGCTCTCTTGATGTGGTTGTGATAATAGGTAGAGGATACCCCCCTTTTATAGCCGCTGGAAGCTCCTCCTTTCCAAGAAACCCTAATGGGTTCTCTCTAATTTTGCTAAATCTTCCCTTTCATTTCTCTTCTCTTCCTTCGATCCATCTTTGTTTTGTGAAATCCTCCTCTACCCAATACACAGAGACTAGATTTTCGGGGTGCAGAAATCTTCCCACTGCTCCAGTGATAATCTCCTATCTTTGGCTATCTCCTCACTTTCTTTCTTCGCCTATTTCATGGCAAGATCTGGTAAAGGAAGGAGATAGGTAATAGCGTTGGTCTGAAGGATGCCTTTTCTCCTGCACGCGCTAACATCCTCTGGTTTTTTGAATGTGCTACCTTGAGGTTTGTTTTGCCCACGTGCTGGAGCCTCCCAGCAGCTTACATACATAGATATTTTGGCTTTCATCGGGGTCCTTGTTTCCAGCTAAGTGCTGCAAATATTTTCTTGGTTGCTTGGGCCTCTCTAAGGTGATGGATTAGCCCATTAAGGGGATGAGCTAATTTCCTGAAGTGATGGGGCTATTTTATTAAGGTAATAGGCTAATTTTTCTAAAGTATTGGACTCCCTTTTCTCTCTTTTTTATGCTTATCCACATATTTGGGCTTAAGAAATGGGTTTCAGTTTTGGGGCTCCCAAGCAGCCCAAAACTTCCATTTCTTGGCTCATCAATGGGCCTCATGAAAGCTCGTCACCATCCATACCACAACCCACTCAGCAAGCCTCGGGCATTTGTGTTGCTTGGGCCCACTTAAGCTTGTAAGCGTGGCTAGGTGTAAAATAATGATTTTCCGCTTGGCATGGCGTGTTAATTGGCATGCTTAAATTTTATCGCCTTTGGAAAGGGATATGGTGCTCGACGGGATAATTAGCATGGGCTTGTAGAGCCAGTGCATTTTATAGGGTCATCTCAATTCTTAGCATGACAGATTACATATTTATTTGGCATGGCACGTGGATCGTAGCTAGTGTAAGCGTGCATGATGAATTTCGTGTGCTCCAAACTGAGTCTCTTTTTAATAAGGTGTCGTACTGGGCCGGGAATTTATTCGAGCCCAACCTTGGATTTTTTGGGCCTCAACAGATGGTCTACAGCTGACTGTAGTATTTGTGGACAGGTGCACCATTCTGTTTAATGGTGAACGCCCGTTTGTTGAGATCAAAAAGGAAATTTTCATCCCCACCATCAAAGTAGGGTTTTTTCACGGCATCCCAGATTTCTTTGGCAGTACTTAACGGATGAAACGACTCATCAAGTCGGGAGACATGGAGTTGATGAGCCACCCATTGACCCAAAAGTTCTCCGTACACCATTTGTTGCAGGTGGAGGAGAGCTTATAAGGTTACGGGGCGTTGCCGGTTAGGTACCCCAATTTTTTGCAAGGCAACAATACGCATCTCCATGACTTGAGACCATAAAGCATAATTGGTCTCTGTTAAGATGATGCCGGTAGGAAACAGAGTGTTGTCACTTGAATAGTAACAATTTGGGAGGATGGTGGAGTGGAGTCAGTGGTTTTGGAAGATGAGACGATATCTATGGTAGCGAAAGGATTTAAGAATAAGAGAAAAGTATGTGTTTAGGGTTTTGTGATAAGAGAAAAGGTATGTGTTTAGGGTTTTGTGATAAGAGGATATGAGGATTTGGGTATGAAGATCTGAATTTGAAGCTGTAAATATGAGGAATTTGATTTAGGGTTTGGGTGCGAAGAAATTTGATATGAGGATTTAGAGACAACCGAGGATCGATTGCTTTGATACCATGCTAAAATATGAATATGGTTTGAATGTATTAGGTTAACTTTATTTTTCTCCATAAGGAGGTATATATAAGAGTTTACATGAGTGCTTTACAAGGAATTAGATACAGTAAAGAATTAGGAAAGTATCTCCTAATTATACAATGATTTATCAATTATATAAAATAGGAAACTAAATCCCTTAATTAATCAAGGAAATAAATCTCCTTGATTAATTAGGAGACTCACGTCAACACAATCAACACACACAACTCTCTCAAACAGACTCAATGTCTTTAACACTTGAAAACCTCAAGCTTGAAACAACTTACCTTCCTTTCAAGATAACCGGTTGACAACTCTTGATTGTTATCTTTTTATTTTTATGCTCTGCCAACACTTGGTATCTTTTTATTGTTATCTTTTTGGAATTTGGTTTTCGAGGTTTTCTAAAATATTGAATTTATGAAATTGGGATTGTGTGGTTTTGAAGAATGTTGAATATGTGGAATTGGGATTGCATGGTTTTGAAGAATGTTGAATATGTGGAATTGGGATTGCGTGGTTTTGAAGTTTTGAAGAATGTTGAATATGTGGCTGGTGGTGAGGTGAGGAGGGGAGGTCGGTTCATGGTGTCAGGTGGGTGGTCTGGTAGTTGTTTGTTGGGCTTTTTTTTTTCTTCTAATTTTTTGTTTTTCTTTTTACTTTTATTTTTTTGACTTAACAGTGTTAACTTAAGTGAGCGTCCAGGTGTCAACAATTAGCTAAGGGATAGAGAAGTCAATTTACAAAGGGGTAAATTTATATTTAAATTTTTTGAATATAAGGTGGGTGGAGAAAGAGAACAGGTGGGTGGAAATAGCAGCACTCTAGATTTAACATTCAGAGCATGTATTTAGGTAAAGCACGTTGTGCTGTCATTTCAATTTAAGAGTCCAGCCTCCTTGTAGCTTTGAACAGAGTCAATGAGCGTCTCTTTCAATTTATGATGATTTTTATTTATGATGTGGTGTATGGGCCCATACTTTCGAGTTTAAATGGACACAAAAACTACTTGTGTTCCCTTTCAATTTTGAATCTTTTTAGTTTTTTTTTTTAATGGTTTACTTTTAAATAACACTACTATATATATCAACTAGCTAAGATTGCTACATACATTGAGATGTGTTTCCTAAAGTAATAGGTCTTATTGGAAACCATTGGAATCCTAACACGAGGCTTTATACGCATTTAGTCTATTTGATTTGAGATTTAATTTGACTATAGAAGGATTTAAAAGAGTGCTAGTGTTATATGAAATCTTTTATGATATTATATATTTCTGAGACATCACGTGTGCAATTCAAAATGAGAGCAGAGCTTGCTAAGAATGCTGATGATGATCATAGCGAAATTATTATCTTCATTGTGCATATGATGATAGGGAAGATACGATAAACATGTGAATTTTTTCTAGTCAACAATTCCAGCCTTCCGGTAGCTTTCAATGGAATCAATGAGAGTTTCCTCCACAGGCCGGAAAGTCCAACCCAACCTCTGCAATTTTTCCGAACTGAGGTACTCTTTTTCTTCCTCTGTGTGGGTAAGGCTGGCAATACAAAGGCAAGGCATCTCAGTAAACATCAACATGGATGGTTGAGGCGCACAAACTGAGAGGTGAAGAAAAATATTGGAGGGTTAGAAAAACTTACATCTTGGGATAGCTGTAGTTAGGATATGCAGGCCTCAAGTACTTCTCCACCACCTCCTCTGCACCGATAGCGTGCGATGTGCATAAATATCTCTCTCCGGCCTCAGACTTGTTGTATGCAAGAAGCTGTGCTTCAGCCAAATCACGAACATCCACGAACGTCCAGTAATTGTATCCCAATGACTCAACCCCACCTACAGACTCACAGTATCATGACTAAGCTTGTTTATTTATTTAAATTTGAAACAAACAAGTATGATATGATATGATATAGAGCTAAGTAGATAGAGATACCTTTTACAGTCCCAACTAGCAGAAGGCTACTGGAATTCAAATTGGATTGCAAAATTGGCCCCAAAATGACAGAAGGACAGACAGTTACAACCTCAAGTCCATTTCTTTTTCCAAACTCCAAAGCCTGTCTTTCTGCTTCTGTTTTTGAAAGATAGTACCATTTCTGGAACACAAAATTAATGGTCTGGCTTCAGCATAAAAGTAAGGTTCTTCATCCACCAACTATAAGTCAAAATGGACAATTACCTTGGTCGTTTTAATATATTCAGGAACAGACCAACAGGTTTCGTCCTTGACTTGACCCGTAGGCCAGTCAGGGTTCATAACAATAGCAGCTATGGAGGACAAAACAACAACTCTCTTCACTTTGGCTTCGACGCAAGCCTTAAGTACATTAAGCGTTCCCGTTACAGCTGGTTCAAGAAACTCCTGCAAGGAGCAGGACAGATTGAATTATAATAGTAAATAAAAACAGCGTATAACAATTTGATTTATATTTTAAGAAAATTAATTGATTAATTAAATATAATAGTCTTGCCTCAGGATCTGCAACACTATGAGCAGTTGGTACAGGACTGGCAACATGGAAGACTCCCGTGCATCCTTCAACAGCCGCACGCAGAGAGTCGTAGTCCAACAAATCTGCCTTGAACAGTTTCAAGTTCTCTGATGCTTTCTCAAGCTTGTTCAAGTGAGCATACTTGCTGTCCCCTGCGCATCAATACACATCTTTTATAAATTATATATATATAAAAACCCACTAAGAGAAGAGAAGAGAAGAGAAGAGAGAGACTGGCCTGGCTGTCTGACTGTTCCATGAACAACATAGTCCTTTGAGAGAAGAAGGTTAACGACCCAAGAGGCGGCAAATCCTCCAGCCCCAGTCACGCATACTTTTTCTTTCTCACCCGCCATCTATAATCTATGTATGTCTATGTATTATTATCTGCTGCTATGACTTCTTGTTTCCCTTCATTGTATCTACCTGTCTATGGCTATGTATATATAATTAGTTATGCTCTTTTTTTTGTCTGAATTTCAACGACCTTAGTGAATGCGCATTTCTTGCATTGCGACATTTTGTCTTTTTGCTGACACAGGGCCCAAGAGTGCATTGCGACTTTGTTGCCTTGTTTACTTCGCACACTGGTTTTTAAAATTAATTTTATAAATATTCATGCAAGAATGTACACCATACAAATATAGACAAAATTGGCACTGGAAATAATATGAATTTACAATATGAGAATATAAATAAATCTGACGACAGAATATTATTCTATATCAGCCTTTCTATAGGAGCATCTCTAATGAGAGATGCAAAAAATACCTTGGAATGGAAATTTTACATTACTAAAAACAAATTTAGAGCTTCAAGAGGCCGGAATATCGAGGATGTAAGTGTAAAAAATTCATAAATCTACATTTTCTTTTACATCTCCATTTGTGGATCTCAATTAATTAAAAATAAAATGTGGGGCCTAAGATTCTACATTTTTATACTGGAGCAAAATGATTTTACATCTTGAAATAATCCAATCAAGATGCCACCAGAGATGTGTAAGTGCCATTTACATGCTCTAATACGATTTATCACATTTGTGGATAACCAAATTTTACATAGTCTACCCGGTCAACTAGACAAAAAAGAAAAAAAGATTATCCACAAATGCAATTAACCTTAAAACTATGTAGATAGATGTGTTTAGTGTTATGATTCTAGAACTATATCTAGAACTATATCGATAGCATCTCGAAATTTGACTAGTAAACCACCAAATAAATAAACAACTAATGATATAGCAATCGCATAAAAAAAATACCTAAGAATATAGCAACGGCTAGGATGAGACTACTACTCGTTAACATCAGAGACGTTTTGCAATAAAAAAAAGTCGAAGGAATTTTTTTGTTTATTTTTTGTTTTTTGCCGAGAGAATTGTTTGTCCCTATTCTTGAATTAATCCACAAAACCAAAGGACTCGGTATGCGGTTGTAGCTAGCTGAGCTTTCTTTGTCATCCATTATTAGAAGATTCTAATTGAAACAGTCCAAATAATTGTGCCGTATCATCATTCATTATTGAAACCTAATCAACAACAAATTTCACTAAATAAGAACCCGTAAGGAAGGGCTAGACAAAGCCCCTTTTCAAGCAAATCCAAACAATAAACACCTTATCTAATTGGTAACTAAAACTCGAACAAGTCATTAGCTAAAGACAGAAACGTAACATATATAATAGTGTGGACTCCAAGCTAATTGCAGCAAGCCAAACTTTCCTCCTTGTAAGATGGGTTCAGAGCATTTAGTATCTTTTCAATCTAAGATTCCAGCCTTTTTGTAGCTTTCAACAGAGTCAATGAGCGTCTCCTTCAATGGCCGGACACACCAACCCAGCTTCTGCAGTTTCTCATTACTCAACCGCTGCTGTTCTTCTACTTCAATAAAGCTGCCAAAACATACGTGTGCATAACAAATTTGTTTTAAAAGAAAATCATAACAACAGGAATCACAGTCAGTTCTACTTTTGGATTGCGTGACCATGATGATCAAGAAAGTAACAGATAGAATTTGAAAAGTCCCTCAAGAATCAAAGGGAAACTTTACTTCTTAGGATAATTGTAGTCAGGATAAATGCTCCTCAGCTCCTCAACGAGATCTCTTGACTTGATATAGTGGGCGGTGCACATGTATCTTCCTTCAGCCTCAGGCTTCTCATACGCCAGAAGGACTGCTTGAGCTACATCCCGCACATCAACTATCATTCGGACCTTGTTTTCCAACCCTTCTACATGGATACATTGCTAAACCCAGTTAATATAGATACCAGAGATAATGAACGGGGGATAAACCTGAACTCTGTTTCATAAAAACTGAAATGGAGCCAAATACACATACACTAGCCTAGACAATTACTGAAGGATGCGTTTACTACACCAACTACCTATCTATACATTTGTAGATTCTAAAGCAATAGAATTAGTTATGCTCCATGTGGTTATGTCAAAAGTAAGTACCTTTCAAAAGCTCGATGAGGACCAAGGTACTTGTATTTACAGTGGACTGCAGAATTGGCCCCAAAATAAGTGTAGGACAAATAGTTACCAAGTCAAGCCCATTTCTTCTTGCAAACTCCAGAGCCTCCCATTCTGCTAAAGTTTTTGAAAGACTATACCAATTCTGGAAAATTAAAAAAAGAACTAGACAGTCAACATACAAATGCAAATCACTTGCATTAGAGTGCACAGACAATGCTTCATAATTGTTAAACTGGTAACACATAAGAAAGTGATATAATCACACTAGAATAACTTTAAGAGTCTGCATAGCTAGAGGATAAGATCACACTAATGGATTTGCTTCATTCTAAATTTCTACGATAGTGAAAAGGTTCTGGATGAGACTATGAGCTAAAGTTGCAGAACTGCTCAAGATAATTTTTCAACAGCATTGCATCTCATAGGCCTAATAAAAAGCATGATTTGACCATTTTATTAAGTTGTGTTTTTCTAATAAATTTTAGTCTAAATTTGGATTTCAATTTAAACAATAGTTTGTCATGATTCTAAAACATATGCAGTTTTAGAATTTTGGTGGTCATTCTCAAAACCTCCTGTTTTTTTTGGTAAATTCCTTTATTTTTATTTTCCTGTTTTAGTGGGGATTAATGATATTGCTTTAGGATTTCTAACTCTACAGATGAGAACTCAAGACACTTATATTGACAACAGTCTTTCATGATTATTGACTAAAGAATAGAGTTTCCTTTATTTTATTACTATTTTATTGGCATTTGCTCTTGGAATCCTTGGTGAAGAATGAACAAATCCTAGCATGACCCTAGAGGAAAGTTGTGTATATGTGTCCCTATTTGTTGGTTCTACTGCAAGTCGCGTTGATCACCAAGACCATGAGTTCATTATACAATTATAGGGAGCTGCTATGGCACTCCTAGGTAGTCATCATGCACTCGTCCCTAATGAAAAAGATCCCAGATTTTCGAGTGTAGGATGACGATTTTGGAATGCTAATAAAAATTCCCTAAATACATACATTAATTGAATACCTCAGTTTTTCTGCAGTATTCCTTATCCGACCAACAAGTTTCATCCAACAATTGACCTTCAGACCACCTAGGATTCATGATCACAGCAACAACAGAGGACACAAAAACAACCCGTTTGGCTTTTGCTTCAAGGCATGCTTTAAGTACATTAAGTGTTCCCTTCACGGCAGGTTCAACAACTTCTACCTGGAAAAATAGTACAACAAGATGCAGGAGAATATAAGCATTAATTTGGTATGCATATCTTAGCATATTCAAATTATTTGAGTATGAAGCATGAACGTATACTATACAAGTGAGCAATGGCAATGAAGATAGCAATGGTTGTAAATAGTTTGGCACCCCTTCAGTGCCCTAATCAATGAAATAACTTAGAACCACTTATATGAGACTCACTAAATGATTTAACTTAGCAACCATAGAAACTGAGTGTAGTAATAAATCTATTGCAAGTGAGATCGAGTATGAAGGGGACGAATTGGAGAGATTATTGCCTCAGGATTTGGCACAGTGGTGGAGGGGACTGGACTAGCAACATGAAACACTCCGTCGCATCCTAGAATCGCTGCACAAAGGGACTCATAGTCCAACAAGTCGGCTTTGAATAGTTTAAGGTTCTCAGATGCCTTGTCAAGTTTTTTCAAGTGGGCGTACTTGTCATTGCCTGCATGCACAATACAGTAATGTCACTAATTCCACATTAGTAGAGCAATTTCCAACATTCTTTACTAGCTAGTGGAGAACAATGCTTGCTGAATCAAGAAATTTATTGATGTTTGCATTATTAAGCTTATGTAAGCATCAGATAATGAAAAGAAAAATGCAGCCAACCCATTGGAACTTGAAACTGATAACAAAATCACCATTTCGTTTTTGTTTAAGTAAGCATCAGATAATGAAAAGAAAAATGCAGCCAACCCATTGGAACTCGAAACTGATAACAAAATCACCATTTCGTTTTTGTTTAAGTAAGCATCAGATAATGAAAAGAACACCAATTTATTGATATGAGATGACACAAAATGCAAAGGCATCAGCTTTTAAGCACAAAGTTGGGTTGACCAAAGATGGCAGCCCAAATTTGCCTAATATTTAATCTGCATAAACGAAATCTAGCTTATCAGATTTATTATATGATGATGGAACAGTAGAGACTTGAGTAACAATCACATAATTATACAGTAAACAATAAACTTGAACATAATTTCTTAGCTAAAGCAAGAAAGAAAGAAAGAAAGAGCAGGGAAGGAACGTTAGTGGAATTTGTATATAATTACTGGGGTCTCTAACGGTGCCGTGGACAGTGCAATCCTGGGAAAGCAGAAGCTTAACGACCCACGACGCAACGAACCCGCCAGCCCCTGTTACACAGTACCTTTCCTTCTCAACCGCCATTTTTATTCAAACAACTCTCTCTGTTCCCTGTTTCTCTCTCTCTCTCTCTCTCTCTCTCTCTCTCTCTCTCTTCTCTCTCGCTCTCTTAATTGACCCTGAGTCGGTCTGGCTTCTTCTCGAGGGCTTGGAGCCAGACATTACACGCAGATATCAAGGGCTTCCTAAGATTACACGTCATTTGATTCTTTCTCTTTTTTTCGTATTAATTTTTTTTTTCTTTTCTCTGGTCATCCCAAAATGGTATGGTTTAAAAAAGTTGACACTGGACCAAAATTTGATCAGAATCTTTGATCGTAGTCAATTTTTCGAATTGAAAATTTTCCTTTGAAATTTCGGCAGGTCTACATTGTTTTTTTATGATATCTCCCAAATTGTATTTAACTACATTATCAAGAGTTCTCCACAAAAAAACAAAAAAACAAAAAAAAAAAACCTACACTATCAAGAACAACATACTTTCAAATTTTACATAAAAACCAAGGTTCTAAATATCTTGGACAATTCATAAACAAGAATTCATATGGAAGATGAGAAGAAGATGGGAGCAGATAAGCGTCAGAAATTGGTTGAGAAAGTTGAAAAGAGAAAGAAAAGGATTGGAGCAGGAAGCGGTGAAATGGAAATAGGATGGGGGAAAGGGAGAAAGAAAGAGAAAGGTGAGGATAAGTATTTAAAAGGCCAAGATGTTTGAGGATTATGCGCCAAGATGTTTGAGGATAAGTATTTAAAAGGCCAATTCATTCTTCATCCTTCCTCACAGTCTAAGGAGGATGGTTCTTCTACCTGGAAGGGTATTATATATGGTGCCCAACTTCTTAGACAAGGTATGAGTTGGAGATTTGGCAGGGGTGATACTGTTCTATTTTGGAAGGATCACTGGCTCCATGAGGGTCCCTTACTGCACCAAGAAGGAGTGCTCAATGTAGTTGAGCAGGATTGTACAATGGATAGCTTTTTTCAAAACAAATGGTGGGATATTGATAAATTGAAGGGTGTTGTGACTGAGGGAATTGTACAAAAGATCATTAAAGTTTAAAGATCATGCTCTTTCAAATGCTGCTGTCAAGTCTTGGCTCATAGGTAATCTATGTTCTAAGGCAACTTGGGGGGAAGGAATTCCTTGGTGCACTATCTTTATTTTTACTTTCTGGTTTATTTGGAAGTGGAGGAACCATCAAATTTTTGCTGAGCTTGAGGAGTAGCCTAATTGTCCATAGAAGATTATTCAAGTTGCTGTGAAGGAGTGGCTTCGTTCTGTCAATTGTGTCAATCCTAATTGCCTCCTTGGATTGTAGCTTTTAAATTAAATGTGGATGGTACTTGTAAGACTTGTTCTGGGGCTAATGGTGCTGGGTGTGTAATCCGTGACTACTTGGGAGATTGGGTTGGTGGATTTTCTGTTCACTTGGGGACAGGACAGATTTTGGAAGCTAATTATGGGGGTTGTTTTTTGGATTGCAGTGGCTCGAGGGATCTCTAATCTTGTCATTGAAATGGATTCAACCCTGTTATGAATCTCATGAAAAATCTTGATACTGTTGGAGTTCATCCCCTTGCTGGTTTGTTATCTAGTTGCTGGGATTTTATGAAATTGATCAATGTTTGTGATCTTCAACGTGTCTATCGGGGGAGGAATTGCTTGGCAGATTGTCTTGCTAATGGAAGCTATAATCTGGACATAGGCGTGTGTTGGTTTGACTCAATGCCTCTTTAGGTTGGAGCGACTTTGGTTGATGATATGATTAGAGTCTCTGAGCCCCGTTTAGTTCGTGTAGTGTAGGTTTTGTTTGGGTGTTTACCCCCTTGTGTCATAAAAAAGAAAAAAAAAAAAAGAGAAAGGTAAGGAGAGAAGGTCCTGGGAAACAGAGCCATCTTGGGAGGACTCATGTTCACCTCAAACTTGAGAAGTATATGATTTGTTACTAATCAGAAATCAGAATCTTTTGAATCTCCAAAGGTCATTATCGTTTAGTTCCAATGCAAACATGTTCTTGTATTTTCAATCCAAGCTATTCCACTCTCTTAGTCATTGGAGGCTACCACTTAAACAAAGAAATCAACTCCTTTCTATATTTGCATCAAGTCATCTGTTGGCCAAATGCAATGTAATTATAGTGGACTTTTTTATCCTCATCCAATGCATTTCTTGACAAAACATCGTGTTAGGGAGTTACCACCACAATCATGACATTCAATCATAGTTATGCCTATTCAAGGAGTATTTCCATTACACTGTTATTGTATTATAATTATAGCATTATTGTATTGTAATTACAGCATTTAGGTTTGATATAATTCCTACTCAACCGTTGTAAATCCTTTGGTTGCCTCCTATGCCTGTATATAAACTCTGTAACCATGAACTGCAAATATATGTTGTAGCCTCCTCTTCTTCTTCTCTCATTGGTCCCACTCTTCCCTTTAACATGTCCGCCTTTGTCTCCTATAAACTTTCAGAATCCAACTTTTTACTTTGGGAAAGTCACCTCAAGCCCTTTCTTATTGGGCAAAATTGGTGGCATTTTGTTGATGGCTCATATGTCCGACCAACTCACCTCCCTCCTCCTATCCCACCAAAGCACCAGCCCTTCCTCCTTCTGCTCCGACACCCAATCCTGAGTATATTACCTGGTTTCAAACTGACCGATATCTCATGAGTCTGCTTTGCTCCACTCTCAAGGAATTCATCTTCTCTCAAGTTGTTGGCTGTTCTACCTCGAACGAAATTTGGGATTGTCTTTGAGAAAATTTTTCCCAACAGTCTCTTGCAAATGCAACGCACATTCGTTTTCAACTTCTCTCTCTCACCAAAGGCTCTAAACCAATTACAGAATATCTCTCTCTTGCCAAGAATTTGGCGGATCAACTGAGTGTCATCAATTCTCCCGTTTCTCCCATTGACTTAGTCACTTATGTTCTCCGTGGGTTAGGCTCGGAATATGCGATGCTTGTCACTGCCATCACCACTTTTTCCCCTTTGCCATCCTTTGCTGAATTATGCGCACGCCTTTTGGCATTTGAAGCCCATCAACTACACCATGCTGCCATTTTGCATACTCCCCAGCCCATTGCCTTTTTTACACAGCAACATGCCCACCAACAATATCAACGTAGCCCAAGAGGTGTGACTAGGGACTCGCGTTCTCTGCGCTCACTGCCTCAACAATCTTTTTCGCCCGCCTTTCCACCCCGCGGACCTGCTCCATTTTCCAACCGACGCTAGCGTCCTCCTTAGCCCACTTCCAGACTTTTGGGTTCGCCTCCTACTACTCGCTCAAATATCCAGTGTTGGACTTGCAGCCAGTATGGGCACATGGCTTCTAAGCACCCTGAGTCCCAAGTTTTCGCCGACATGAATGTAGCTACCTCTGATCCTAATTGGTACTTGGATTATGGTGCGACCAATCACGTGACTAATGATGCTCGTCTCTTCGCTTCCTCCACCACTATTTCCCATAATGATCAAGTTGTCTTTGGTAATGGTGACTCCCTTCCTATTACCCACTCTGGTAATGTTTCATTTTCTTCTGGCAATTTTTTATTTCGTCTTTCCGACGTTCTTTGTGTTCCTTCTCTTCGTAAAAATTTCTTATCCATTGCTTAGATTACTTAGGATTCCCTTGTTAGTATTACATTCTTTCCATGGGGTTATATTATTCGTGACTTAAAAACTGGTGTTGTTCTATTTCAGGGCCCATGTAACAATGGTCTTTATCCTATCTTTCCCAAGCCCTTGCTTGCATCCCCAACTACTCTTACCATCATTGTCTCATCCTCATCTCTTTGGCATCGTCATCTTGGACATCCCTCAAATAAAGTGCTTGGCACCCTTATTTCTCAATCTTTACTTGGTTCCTCCTTTCGTATACCAAATGAACATTGTAAACATTGTGCATTGGCCAAATCAATAAGACTTTCTTTTTCCTCTATCGAACATTCTACTATTGCTCCTTTTGATTTAAAACACTCGAATGTTTGGATGTCTCCCGTTGTTTCTATTTCTAGTTTTCGTTACTATGTCTTGTTCACTGATGATTTCACTCGCTATTCATGGATTTTCCCCATGCGTCTTAAATATGAAGTCTTCGGTCATTTTTCCACTTTTGTCACGTATGTTCGAAATCATTTTTCCTTATTAAGCATCGGAGAGCCTTTGGCCAACACCCCCTAGGTTGTTAGAAATATGCCCTTAAAGCCAACTAATTATGTAATAGTTAGTGTTAAGGACATCTTTGATAAAAGACATATTATGTTATCAATGTCAAGAAAGGTTGTTTTATACATTAAATCATCATATATTATCTTTCTTTATGTAGAACAACCATAGCCCAATGAATGCACAAGTGGATATGAGAGCTATGTAATGAGATTGCATGCATGGAGACTTCTCATCATCCTTAAATCCTGAATATGTTCCTGGTAATAGGAATATTGATTAGGCGTCAATATTTCACAAAGATTAGTACACATAGTGTCGTCTCTTTATTTAGGGAATGACAAGGTCTCAAGTCATTAAGTGTGGAGACATATCGATATGTGTGTCGGTTCTTGTAGAAGAACAAGTATACTGAACGCGATTCAACACATGAGTTACAGCATGAAAGTCTTTACTCACATGTCAAGCTGGAAAATGGTGCAAACTAATCCTTAGACCTGAGGCATCATAGATGTTTTGTGGCTATGTTGTTAATCTTTGAGGGCACTATATAGTCATGCTGAATTAGGCATAGCTTAAAGGTGCTCATCAGGATTCTCAATAGAGTCATTGAAGCAAATGAATATACAACAAGGAATCTCTACTCTCAGCAAAGGAGAGAGAATACTCCAAGATATAATTAGTCAAATATCTGCGCAGAGTAGTGGATAAGACTTGAAAGAATAAGTCTTCAAATCTTACCAGGATAATCATATAAAAGGAATGATTCACATTGGGATATTGACAATCGAATTCCATGATCTAATAATGTAAATAAGGAGTATTGACATAAGAGAAGGATTCAATTGCACGGTCATTCCAATTTGAATAGGTTCTTTCACAACGTCTCATTTAACTCAGATAACTATGACTTGCCGCTAGGTGACAACCATGATTTGTGGATGTCCTAAAAGGTTTCAATTAACCTTTATTAATATGAAAGAATTAAATTGTGGAATTTAATTTGTATATTATCTCTGAGAAGTTGAGTCAACCCACTACCTTGCTAAAGGGAACCTACAGATCTGCACACCTAAAGAATGTGATTAGAGGTACAAATGAGGAGAAATGAAATGAGGAGACACAAGTCAATGGTTGATAATAAAATGTCAAAGTCAATGGGCAAAAGTCAACAGGTTGACTGGAGCAATTTACCAAAGTCAAATAGTTCAATCGAGTCAATTAAGTAATACTATAATTATAATTTAATAGTTAAATTATAATTAAAAGATTAATTGTGGAATTAATATTGACATATAGAAATATTGGATTGGGCTTTTAAATATGATTTAAAAGGAAATTGACAAAATAGTCCAAAAGGCTATTGGGCCCAAGGGATAAGTGGCATAAGATGACATGACCCATGGACCAAATGGAGCCCCAAATACCCACCCAATTTCCTTTTGTGTTGTTCTATATAAGCTAAGTGTTGGAGAAAACCTAGCTAGGTTTCCTACTTTGGTTGATGAGTGATCATCTTTGTATCTCATCTTCCATAAACCAAGAATTGGTCCAATCAAGAAGTAGACTAGCATCCATACTTCTTGATTTCTTTTTCTTTATCTCTAGGAGCATTTGGTGTAGTGAGGTAGAGGACTCCAATCTTGGAGCCTTAGGTGAAGGAGTCAAAATCAAGAGAAAGAAAAGGCATTTCCAACAAAGATGTTCATTCTTGAGAAATCAAGAAAATGTCATCAAGGGTAAAGATTTATTCCATTTTTCCATTTTCTATTTGTGTTTAAAGAGACTAGGTTAAGATACTTGGTTTAAAATGAAAAAGGTTTAGCTCAACTAGTATAAACAAAATGAATCCGCAATTTAGAATGGTTTTGTTGTATAGGTTGTGGCTAAAGTTCATTTCTTAAGCATTAGATGCATGTTTCCTTCACGGGTGTGGTCTTTTACTCATGTTTTATTTTACAAGAATCGAGGAAGAGAGAGACGGAAGCTCAAAGGGAGAATGATCTACAAGCAAATATTCTCCCGTGAGAAATTTGCACAAACATATGGTACTTTTATTGAGAGCATGGGTTATACTCAACGTGTGCTCTTGAATCCGTTTTATTCTATTCATTACTCAACCAAAGCCTTCCAAACAACCACAATTAGAAGCAAGCGTACGAGAAGCGAGACTGCCGTGATGACCCAATCCCCGACGGGCTCGAGCCACCACGACGCGCGGCTTCGAGGCAACTACCAAGTGCTACGACTGAAGTTGTGGCGTGGCCCAATTGTTGTAGCCACTTCTCCTCTCTGTCCCGTGACCGAGAGCGCTAACTTGATGCGCGCCACCACACCACCTCACTGCTTCATGATGGAAGACGCGTCGCAGTAGCAAGGCTTTGCTGCTGGAACCACTGTGCCATTGCACAACCTTGTGGCCGAATCCAGCGTGCTCCTCCAAGGCTACATCACCGTGACCTTGATGTCGCACCACCTTGCGGCCGGCCCTAACAAGCTGCCTCCACACGGCCTTGCGGCCAGATCTGCAGCCCATCATCATGGTGCCACAGCCGCACATGGTTGAACCTCTCATCACGAAAATCTCACCGCCATCACAAGTTATGGCTCGATCTTGGAACAACTTCAATCATTCCCTCGTTTGTCGCCATGCTCAACGTACGCTCTCACGTACACCTCTAATGAAACCCTAGTCAGTGTGCAATTGGGCTCCACACAATTCTCTTCTCCCAGTTCACCAAGTCAAGTAGACCTCAATCTTAGGGTTGACCACCTAACCTAGAGAATGGACGACCAAAACAACTTGGTGAGGCAACTCCTCAACCAGATAAACTTGGTCCGAGACCTTGGCCTTGGACTGCAAGGTGAAATGAGAAGGATGGATCAATGCACCGGTTGACAATTCAAGAGGTCTCATGCAGGTAAAACAGGCAAGGAGAAGGACAAGAGCGTGATCAACATGTTGGCAAGCCTCTCTCAAAGGACCAACGTGCACGAAAGGCTGGGCCTGCGACTCGATGTTCTTAGCCTCTTGGGACCACAGGGAAATGTTCATGAGAGGGTAGGCCCTCAGGAAGGTCAATCTATTGACCCTCGTAATGAGGTTCGTGAAGAAAGGCGCTCTGTAGCCCACTCTAGAAGAACCAATTCTCGTCAACAAGCCACAAGCAATCCCTCGCAGACGCAGTCCACCAATACGCCGCACAGGCAGGACAGCGAAGGAGGTCAACCCTTGCAAGTCAACAAAGAAGTCAATCAGCAGCGCCCAAATCATAGAAGACACTAGCGTGAATCGCAAGCCATGCTCGAATCACAACACTTTCGAAGATGCTTTGCGCAGGGAGGTGGACCAGGTGAACTCCTCACCATTCACTGCAGAAATCAAGCAGGCTACTCCACCAAAGTCTCAACGCATTCTTTCACACACTTCAAAGGGGATTCTGATCTCAAGAGCCATCTGAAACACTTCAAAAGTGTTATGATTCTCTACAAGGCCGAAGACGAGCTAATGTGCAAGGTGTTTGCAATAACCTTACGAGTAGCCCAAGATTGGTTCCACACCTTACCATCCAGGTCAATCAGCAGCTTCTAGGAGCTAGCTTTGTTTTCACTAAGAAGTACACCTCTTATCAGACGACCAAAAAAACCCTGACCACTTGTTCAACCTGCGCAAGAAGCACGATGAATCCCTACGAGATTACATCAATGGTATGTTTACTAATCCGTAATTGGATTATGAAGAATTGAATTAAGGATGAATTAAATTGAGGAGGAGTTGGATTGAGGAGAATTAGATTCCGAATTCCTATTGAAGTTGTTTACTAACCATATGGATTGAGAGGAGTTAGATTCTAGATTCCTATTGAAGTTGTTTGCTAAACCATATGGAATTGGGTAGGAGTGATACCAATTACTAAAATGTCCTCGTTGTTGGGTTAAAGTAGATGGCAAATTTGGTATTTTGAAAATTGTGTGAGGATATAATGGGTAAAAAAGATGAATTCTGAATGGCTTAATTCTCCAGGAAATAGCATACCACCTCCCACCCAAGAATTGAATTCCTCCAAAATCAGGAATTCAATTCCTAATTTTGTGTGGGCCCCACTTACTTTTCGATTCCTTGATGTGAAGTAAAAGTAGGAATCCTCCATAGGTGGAATTCAATTCCTAATGAGATTTCCAATTCCTGATTAATAAACACACCACAAAAGGTTTAAGGCATAAAATGCAAACATTGTAGGATGCGATGACCAAATCGCGTCCTCAACCTTCAAGAAAAGCTTGCCAGCTGAGCATGACTTATATTGGGAGTTGACTATTGCCCCCAGCTAGACTCTGGCAGAGGTCTTCGCGATAGCAAAATGCTACGAGCTCCAGGATGACGATTGAATCATCGCAAAAAAGTCTACCAAGCAGGCCGATCAACTGACTAAACAGGCAGGTCAGAAGAGTGACAAGTTCGATATACGAAGTTCTCCATCCCCATACATCAAATTTTAGCAAACGTGAAGGGCAAGCCTTGGGTAAAGAGACCACCACCCTTGAAAGGAGACCTAGACAAGAGGGATGCTAGAAGGTACTATGCCTTCCATAGGACGCAATGGCACTATACGAATGATTGATTTGCTTGTAGAATGCACCTCGAAGAACTAGTAAGAGAATGCCATTGCACAGAGTTTGTAGCAAAGAAGGCCATCTAGCAGATCGAGGATCGCAATGCACTCAAGGAACCTCCCTAGAAGGTCATAAGGGTTAACACGATCCTGGCCGACTCTGAGGAATCCGGGCTCATAAGCAAAGAAAATGATAGCAAGATTAAATAGGCCACTGTTATCTCCTAAGTCTTAACCAGCCAGGTCACTGACCGGCTTTAATGGCTCGACTTTGGTTACTGTTGGCATGATAGACCTCAACGTCTACTCCTCACTGATAATCAGCTTGCAAACCTTTATGATCATCGATGAAGTCTCCCCCTACAATGGCATCCAGGGCGGACTATGGATTAGCAAGATCAACGCCATCATATCTGCCACACATCAAAAAATCCGTTATCCTATTCCTGGGGACAATATCGGCTAGATCAACAACGATCAGGTGATGGCGAGAAAATGCTCAACTCAAGGGCTGAAGAAAAGCAAGCAAGTACAGTTCATCCCTGTAAATCAAGCAGATTTGAAAGGAGCAGAACAAACAGAGGAGGAAGCATATCCTGTTCCTGGCAGTTGAGCATACTAGAAAGGAAAACAGATAGCTATTCCCTAATAGCAATCAAAGAGTTAGGCCCAAGGCAAGGGAATCCGTTCGGAGGCCTTTCCTGAAGAAGGATGGAAGCTCGAAGAGGACGTTGAGCGAGTACCCCTTGATCCTAATAAGCTAGAGAGAAAAGTGTGGATTGGCTCGTGCCTAAGCCTAGAAGAGAAGGTGGAATTGACTACCTTCCTCTAGAACAACAATGACGTGTTCACATGGTCACCATCTGACATGCCAGACATCGATCCACAGATCATCTATCATCGCCTTCACGTCAACTTAGACAGCAGACCAGTAGCGCATAAGAGATGCAACTTCGCTCCCTAGTGAGTTACCATCATTGAAGCCGAGATCGACAAGCTCCTAGCTAGCGATTTCATTGAGGACGTCTCCTATGCAGAATGGTTGGCCAATGTTGTTCTAGTGGCAAAGAAAGACCAAGGAAAGTGGAGAGTGTGCGTCGACTACACTGACTTCAATAAGGCATGCCCAAAAGACAACTTTCCACTGCTAAGAATTGATCAGCTCGTAGATTCAACTTCTGACAATCAACTGCTAAGCTTTATGGAAGCTTACTCTAGCTACAATCAAATCATGATGCATGAGGATGATAAAGCCAAAACTTCTTTCATAATTGAAGGAGGCACTTACTGCTACAAAGTTATGCCCTTTGGGCTAAAGAACACCAAAGCAACGTACCAAGTGCTCGTTAACAAGATTAACAAGAAATAGATCGGCAAGACCATAGAGGTATACGTAGACGACATGCTAGTCAAAGCTCCTTGTCGCGTAGACCACATAAAAAATATTGTCGAAGCATTCAGCCTACTCCAAAAATACCAAATGAAGTTGAAGCCAAGCAAGTGTACATTTGGAGTCTCATCCGACCGATTTTTGGGATACTTAACCACCCAAAGAGGCATCGAAGCACATCTAAAACAAATCAAGGCCATCCTCAACATAAATTCACCTGCCACGACAAAGGAGATACAAAGTTTAATGGGTACGTAGAGCAGCAGGTCTCAACCAATTCCTCTAGAGATCTATTGACAAGTGTAGGCCATTCTTCAAAGCCTTGAAGAAAGGATAAACAGAAAAATGGGATGAGGAATGCGAAGTCGCTTTTCAAAACTTGAAAACCTACCTCACTTCACCTCCCCTGCTCTCAAAGCCCGTGCCAGGCGAAGATTTGTTCATCTACCTAGCGTTGTCCAACTCAACAGTCAGCTCAACTCTCATTTGAGAAGAGCTGGGGGCACAATCTGGTATTCTACACGTCAAAGCCCTCCTCAATGCAAAGACTCGCTATTTGAAAATGGAAAGGCTTATTTCGTCACTTGTACTTTCAGCAAGAAAGTTAAGACCATACTATTAGGCTCACCGAATAATCGTTATGACAGAATTTCCTTTGAGATTGATTCTTCACAGCCCTGACGCCTCTCAGGGACTCATGAAATGGGCTATTGAACTCAATCAGTGCAACCTCCTCTACTGGTTGAAGACTGCTATAAAAGCCCATGTTTTAGCAGATTTTGTTGTAGAGTTTACTCTAACAACTGAAGAAGAAAATCTGGTTATAAAAAACAAGGAAAATTCGAGAGCAGACGATACCTCATTTGCCGATCCAGATATGCCCAAAGATATGTGGCAATAACGCATAGATGGAGCATCAAATCATAAGGGAGCTGGAGCAGGCGTCGTCATACTCACCTTAGATGGAACTTTGTTGGAACAAGCCATCACACTAGGCTTTCCAGCTTCAAACAATGAAGAATAATACGAGGCCTTACTCACCGGATTGCGCTTAGCAAAAGAGTTGTCGATCAAGAAATTGGTCATCTACTCAGACTCCCAACTGATCACAAATTAAGCTTCAGGCGACTACATGGAAAAACACCCAAGAATGATCTAGTACCTCGACAAGGTCCAAGTACTTTTGAAGCAATTCCCCATCTTCACTATCCAACAAGTTCCTGGGGCAGAGAATACTCATGTAGATGCATTGGCAAGCCTAGGATCAACACTGGACATCCAGTTCAAATGCTCAATCCCGGTCAAACACCTTGACCGACCAAGCATTGAAGAAATAGAGCAGGTAGACTCAATGCATGTTGATGAGGACCCTAGCTGGCGAGACTCCATCATCAACTACTTCGCCAATGGAAACCTGCCAAAGGATAAGTCTGAAGCTAGAAAGGTCCAGTAGAAGGCCGCAAGATATTACATGCAAGGCAACAAGCTCATTCGCATATCATATTCCAGCCCTCATCCCACATGCATAAAGTATCCTCAAACACTTTATGGGGGCATGTCACTTGCCCACGACAGCGAGTGCGGCAACCACTATGGGGGCATGTCACTTGCCCAGAAGACTCTAAGCATAGGTTATTTATGGACCCACCGAGTATGTCAAAAGATGTGATTGATGCCAACGGTACGAGTCGGTTCCAAACATGCCTGCAGAAGTATACCATTCGCAGAACAATTCGTGGGCATTCATGCAATAGGCCATTAATTTAGTAGGTCTCATGCCACCGGCACCCGCCAAGAAAGATATGATTATCGTTGCAATTGACTACTTTACTAAATGGATTGGGGCCGAAGCTCTATCATCTAATAAAGAAGCTTATGTGAAATGATTTTTCTCGATAAACATTATCTGCCGGTTTGCCTGCCCACAGTCGCTAGTTACTGACAATGGGTCACAATTCATTGACAAGCAGATCACTGCCTTCTTTACAAAGTATGGCATCAAGCAACACCTGTCTACCCCGTGGTATCCGCAGGGCAATGGCCAAGCCGAGGCATCCAACAAAATTATATTGGATTGCCTAAAGAAAAGGCTAGAAGGCATTGAAGGAAAATAGGTAGATGATCTCCCTGGAGTACAATGGGATTATCAAACCACCAAAATGAGATTAACCGGTGAAACCCCATTTTCCTTAACGTATGGAACTAAGGTAATCATTTCTCTGCACATCACTGTCCCCTTCAAAAGCATTGAGGTGGGCAATATTAGTCAAAACTCCAAACAAATGAAGCTCAACCTCGACCTACTGGAAAGAGAGCGCAAGAGAGCACTAGCAGCAAATGAAGTCTTACTACGACAATAAGGCCAAGGTTAGGCAGTTTCAACATGGCGACCTTGTACTTAGAAAGACTTTCATTATTTAACAAAGACAAGGATCAAAGAAGATGAAACCCAATTGGGAAGACCTTTACGTGATCCGCCAGTCCGGGGGTAGATGAAACTATACACTTGACACCACGGAAGGGGCAAATGAAACTATACACTTGGCCAGAAATTTGTCATAACTAAGGGAGATGTCAACATTCTTGCACTCAAGAAGAAAGTAAGCATCTTTTGGACTATGTAGGGTGGCAGCAAAAGAGTTGAGTTCACTATCTTTCTTAGCAAGGGAACTCTTCAGCTTGTATATATTCTCCCTCACTTCAGACATCCTCTTTTCATGACGGATCTACTTGGCCGAGAGCTTCCCAGTCAGATCAACATTCTTTTTCTCCAACTCACTAAGCTGAGCAAAAGAAGGGGCAACATCAGACGAGTTTAAGATGGCCTCAACAGTAAAAACTACTCATTTTTGAAGCAAATGAACAACTGTTCCTTTTTCTTCTCCAAGGAAAGACTTGAGAATGTTCCAAGGTCACCAACCTCATAGATATGATCAACCAACTTGACGCAAGCAGAAGGGCTTGATAGGAAGTTCGTCTTAAGTAGATAAGACACACCTGCATCCCCTGCAAGGTTGGACTTGTCAGTCTTGGAATCAGTCGTTTGCATTTCTCAAGAACCCTTCATAGGGAAGAGTACATCGACATGCCATACATGATCTCCTTGACTGAAACTGTTAAACACCTTGGCTTTGCACACACGGACTTGAGCATACTTCTCGTAGCACCTCATTTCAAAGAAGTAGAAGAACTTTCGCACCATCAGATTCTCAAAGTACATAATTGCTCGGTTGACGTTTAGAGTACATTGACTTGGGCACACTCCATGGCGCAAAACACATCCATGAAGAACTTTGACAACGGGAAGCTGAAGCCCAAAGAAAAGTAGAATGGACGGAATTTGATAATCTTAGCATCTGGATAATTCGCATCCACACAAGGAGCATCATCGGTCGAAGACTCCGCCAGCTTGACATCCACGTCATCAGGTATGGCAGAAGCATAGGTGGCATGTCACTTCTGGAATTGAGCTTCAAACGTAACACAATGCAGAATAGCCGCAACTTTCTTTTTGTGCACTTTGTAACCACCCCATAAGTACAAAGGCACTTGTGAGCTTGGTGATTGGCTACCTTTCTCAGAAGACATGATGACTAGACAACTGCAAGATGAAAAGAAATTTTTGCAAGTTAGAATACATGTCATGGTTACAACAAAAAAATAAAAATAAAAAATTGGCCTTGTGGCCCGAGCCGCAAGGTGAGCTACGACACGGCCCAAGCAGAAGGCCTGAACCCCGAAGCCATGATAGCAGCGGCAAGCCCATCGATAACTCCAGTTCGGGCGTATAAATTTTTTTTAATAAAAACAGAGAAAGGCTTGCCCGGCCTAAGTCGCGTCAAAGCAGACCTTCGTACGAGGAAGGCCTAAGCCGCGACGAAGCCCAGACACTTACTCCAACTCTCGCAGGCCGCAGCCTATGCTACTAGGCCCATTGGCCCAGCTCCGATAGAGAAGAAAGTAGAGAAGACAAGTTTGTAATTTGAAGAAGAGTGAAGAGAAGCCTTATATTTATGAAGGTTAGGCATCCTAGGTTAAGGAGGAATCACAAGCTTATTCCTATTGGGAGCCCAACCCCAAGAAAAAGTCAAAAGCCTAGTCCAATTAGGAGCCAAATTTGCAAAAGGAGTCCAACTCACCGAAGAAAGCCCAAATGCAGTTGGAAAGCTCGAAGAGTATTTTTCATCACCTTCATGCCTCACAAACACCATGCAAAAGTTGGGGGGGCATTTGTGGGAGAAAATAATTCGGCTTCCAATCACAAGGCGCCCTATGGACAAGAAGAATATCTCATAGGTCAATTAATTGGGCCCATTTATTTGGCCAATTAATTAATACTAAAAATAGGGATATTATCTTAAATATGGGATATTATATTTATTTTGGAATATAATCACCAAATAAAAGATAATATCACAAAATTAGGATATTATCCTATTTTGGAGACATCATCATCATTTAGTGATTTGATCCCAATCAAATCCCTAATTGACTCAATCTCTACATTTTGGGGAAAGAATATCAACCTTACAAATAGGAAGATATTCTTTGAAAAACCCTAGATGCCTAGAGCCCTATGAATACATGGCTACATTCAACACACAAGGTAATTCTAAACTTCATCCTAAACCTAGCTCTAAAATACCCGAAACCTCTCTCTCTCTCTCTCATGGCTGACAACATCCTTAGCCGTCAGCCTCATCACACTACCAAGTACCACCGCATACGACTCCAACCACCTGATTCTCCCCATAGAGAAAACTCCGTACCCTCTTTTAGCTATTCTTTCTCAAATATCCAATCGAACTAACTTAGGCATCAGAGGATCTTTGGCCAACACCCCTCGGGTGTGGTCTTTTACTGCTGTTTATTTTATAGGAATCGAGGAAGAGAGAGACGGAAGCTCAGGTTGAATGATCTACAAGCGAATATTCTCTTGTGAGAAATTTGCACAAACAATTATCTTGAACAATCAAATTATAAGAGAGTAACATCCAACACCACCAACACCAAAATAAATTGCCAAAGTTGTAAATACTACAATTAAAAAAGTTGTTATTAAATAGTGTCTTCCAATTAGACAATACCATTACTAAAACCTAAAAAAGTTCAAGTTATGCCAAGACCTTGGTCAACTAAATATTGCCCTCTAAGGGAAAACACTCGTAAGCTCCATATCATAGAACCCGCCGTTGAATTTCACCTTGGAATCTGTGAAGAAACCTGTGCATGTCCAACATCTAGCAGATATCAAGCCCACATTAAAAAAATGCACTTAATCATCGACTGAAAACAATCAAAGGGTTTGACTCATGCTTAAAATTTGGCTGAATATGTTTTTTTTTCCTTTCCACCTCCGTTGTGGCCCAACTCCTTATAAACCTTGGCAAGATTTTCAAACTTTCTAATGCGAGACTTTTTACCTTCACATTCTCACAGATTCTACCATGTAAATGGCTCAAATCCCAACAAGTTCACCCGTAAGGAAACATCACATAAATATGTCTCACACTTTCAACATGTAATAGAAACACTTCACACAATCCCACTAAGTTCTACCACTTTCAAGCCCTTTGCACAACCTTAACCATGGGCATATCAGAGCAATCAATCTAAAATCAGTGTAGAATACTGAAATAGAAATTCAAACTGAAAAACATAAATAAGAAGGGAGCTTTAGTAATATACCCAAAATAAGAGTTGAAATTATAAAATAAAAAAAAACCGCACATGGAATGCACTTTAGAAACATACCCAAAAATCATTTACTACATAAGAAATGAGTGTTGAAATTCCTATAAATTACATCTCTACCATTGATTAACTTAAAACAAGCCCAACACAATTTTTTTTTAAAAAACCCAAAACAAGCCTAGCCCAATTTTTTTTTTTTTTAAACCTATAAAAACAAATCACGAAAATCAAGGAGCTGCCCTTACGACCCTTCTCCATCGAACCTTCATACACTGTTAATACCATTTTATAGAAGTACATTGTTAATACCATGTCGTAGAAGTACACTGTTAATACAATGTCATAGAAGTACATTGTTAATACCATGTCATAGAAGTACACTGTTAATACCATGTCATAGAAGTACACTGTTAATTTCATAGAAGTACATTGTTAATACCATTTCATGCAAAAAATTTAAAAAAAAAAACCCAATAAGACATCCGATATCTTTTGTAGAAACCACCTCCGATTATCCATAGTTTCACCACATACAATTGCAAAGGGAAAAGGAAATACCTCTACAAGAAAGAAAAAAAGTACACTGTTAATACTATGTCATAGAAGATGTCGTGAGTACTAAATTCTCCACAAGCTCTGATTAACACCTAGTAAAACAACATCCAAACTTACACAACTCCGTAGTGCCTACATTATCAATGATAGACTCAAGAAGATCATCTGATAATTTCAAGTCAGATTCCATCATTTTGGCAATCACCATTTGCTTAACATGAAACCAAACAAAGGCCGCTTAATTTAAATATCGTGTCCGTGTTCATACAAGGTATCAAACTAAAAATACCCATAAAAACATAAATTTCCTCGGAGACTTAGACAGTAAAAAATTCGTACAAGACTCACTTCGTCTCGCTCAATGAACCCGGTTTGTCTCATATCATAGAGCCTAAATACAACTGCAAGTAATTAACAAACAAGAAACATAAGATAACAAGGAAGACACACACACACAACATTTAGCTTTGCCTCTTATAGCAGTAAGACTTACAATCAATTTTATCATCTATAGGGGTATATGGATGGAAGACATTGAGTGCATGAACAAACTCATCAAATTCAAAGACACCATTTTTCTTTTCATCAAAGAGATCAAAAATTTAGAAAAGCAAAATCCAGTTCGCGTAAGTAGGTGCAGGGAATTATATATATCCTAGTCAATTAGTTCAAGATGTTGGTATGAAGCATATACTCTGTCTAGGAAAAGATTTTCGCCATAGGGAGTTTTGAATAGTGCTAGTTGAAACTCTTCCTGCAACATAATCATCATCCAAATAATTACTACAATGCATGAAACTAGAAAGAAACAACACATTTCTTCATAATTGAATTTGAATGATTCAAAGAAATTTGGCTGACCTTATGAAACGATCCGTCGTTAATAATTGAACTACTCAGCTTTTTAAACAGCTCATTAACAGTAACTGCATCATGATTTCATGCAAGTAAACAGCACAAACAGCATTCAAAATTCTCATTAACTAATCATTTATTTCTTCTTCTTCTTTTTTTCTTTCCAAAATTCCCAAAGCAAAAGGAAATAATTCACAATTCGAAGTTCGGCATATATATATAGTTTTCTTAATCTTCTGAATATTATAAAAAATAAAAAATTCATACATCTTGTTTCATCGGCGAGGATAGACATATCGCCGAAAGTGAAACGGTGTTTGGTTGGGCTAGGACGGTCGCTGAAGCGAGGTCACATAAAAAATCAACACCTTTATGATCGCTACAAATGGTATAAATGCCGCACAAATCCACTCGCCCAATGATCAAGAACTCGATCTCTGCTCAACCTCAAAAAATTACAATAATAAAATACGATTAATGCTGCTTAATTAATTGGAAAATAAAAAATTAAGCATAAACATTGTCGTCTGCAACAACTCATCAGATCGAGGTTGCTACTTCTGGCGCTGTGTTGCCTTGTGCTTTTCAATTAAATATGTCCGCGTCTGCACCAGAGAGCTTCGTGAGGCTTCTTCTCTCTCGCTGCGTTGGCGTGGATTATACATTTGGTTTCAGAGACGGACAGAGAATAGGGTGCATGAGATCGCATAACTCTGACCGTAGCTCTATATCTGGCTGCAATTGAGTAATAACCGGTGAGAGAGAGAGAGAGAGAGAGAGAGAGAGAGAGAGAGAGATTGAGTAATAATCCAGTTTTGAGTTTTTTTTATATGAATTTCACATTAAAGGGTAAATCAGGAAATCTGTATATTAAGTAAACTAAAAAAAAAAAAAAAAAACAGCTGGCAATAGTAGGATGTGTTTATAAAGTCTGTTTAATGTAAGGTAAGGTGTGTTTATGAAGTCAATTTCATGTAGGGTATTTCTATAATTCTATAGCTAGAAATGAGTTTCTTTATAGTTATCTAAAATAAGAATCCTACAATGAATTAGTGCAAATTGAGCAGGGAAGTTGCCTCAACGTGGCGAGCGCAAAACAAAGAAAATGTGAGATAAACCTTAGTGAGAAGACAAGAATAATAAGTTCAAAAGTAACTACTTCGAACATACTAACCCCCAATGTTCGCAAATATTTATCAATGCTTTTAGAGAATCTTTATATAAAATACAAAGTAACCAAATCATTTGAAAGCCACTAGACTGTTCATGATGTCAAGATAACAAGACTTTAAACATGATATATAAACTCCTCAACTCAAGCTGTGAAACTGTAGTTTGATGTAACTCAAACCCAAATATACATCAATCCTCTCAACTGAAATAAAGTCACGAAGCTAGCAATAACAATCTCATAACATACTTAAAATATATATCTTACTTGTACCTAGGAAATAAGCTCAATAGCCATACAAGGACATTGTAAACTTGATGCACGAGCAGGTTGTGGGGTTTGGGGAGGGAGAATAAGTTGTCCATCCACATAGGCTGGGAGGATATATTGTGTGAACTAGTTGGTCATAGGAGCGTAGACGGCCCCAAAAGTATAGGCATCCTCGCAAACCACCCAAACGGAATATGTACGCCCTGATGCGTCAAAAAACCTAAATGTAACCCACTGTAACTATAACTAGGGGAGTGTACTTGTAATGTGGTTTGAAAACCATAGTTCACTCCACGCTATACATATATTTAAACCACAAAATCTCAAGAAAAGCATAATTAGAATCCACATTGAAAACATCATAAGATAGAGCCGATAATTAAACCAAGTTTCCTTACAATCGGATGACAATCCCTTCACGTACCCTTAGATTCGTCAATCCATGACCAACGTGCGTTGGATTTACGATCCGTCAATTTCTACGCACTCCTAGCAACTACAACAAAATATTACTAAAAGTTAAGGATGATAACAACTACTTTCGAAGAATAAGGAAGAAAAATGCAACTTGGGGTATATTTTTCATGGACCATTGCTACAATGTAGCCGCAAATAAAATATTTTTCATTAATAAGAGGTACATCAAAATTAACTAACTGAAAAACAAATGACTAAATTCCCTTCTTCAATAAGACATCTTTAGGGATGGTCAATTTCTAACAGGAAAATTCCTTAAAAAAAACTAGAAAACCATGTCACGCAATGCTATGTAGTCCCTTTCCATATGCGACCCCTCATAAGAGGTTCCACCTTTGCCTTTTTTGCTTGAATGTAAATGAAGTTGGCTCTGATATTTCCATGTGTCATCCTCAAAATATTTAGTGATGACCACATAAGACATCGTTGTATATAAAAAATCATTAAATGTCAATAATACTTCCAATCTACTCAACAAAAATTGAATCATGTTTGCCTATGTGATTAATGATTTGAGCTCTACACTCTAAGGTAACTATTTGGAATAGTTAATGAATGTGAGTGATTGAAAATGAGTGAAAGTTATTCAATTGAAGTACGAGAAATGTCATAATCAGGGCCGGCCCTGACATTTTGGTGGCCCATGGCCAAAAATTAAATGAGGCCCTTAGATATATGTTTTTCTTGAATTTGCTCATTCCTTTTTCTTTTTATGAATAGGGGGCAAAGTCCCAGAAAACAACTAAGCCTGCTAAATCGAATAATTTCATTCAACTAACGAAAAAAAAACCAAAAGTACATAAAAAATCATATTTAGGTCCATAGAGCTTCTAAAATTTCAACAAAACAAAACAAAAGTTCTCAAGTGGCTTAGTGGCTCTTCAATAGGGCTTAGTTCTCAAGTGGCTCAATTGTACACAAAAAGCTGTTTGACTTCCACTCCATCATCTACAAATCAAAAAACAAAAGCAGTAACATTAAAAATACAAACAATCACTGAAAAATTCTTGATCTTCTAGCATTTTAAGAAGCAAAATCATCAATAACCTCTTCAAAATCAATATTTTCCAACATATTCTTTTCAATACATAAGATTGCCAATCCATTTAACCTTTCTTGTGACATAGTTGATCGCAAATAAGATTTTATTAATTTTAATTTTGAAAAACTTCTTTCTGCAAATGCCACAGTTACTGGCAAAGTCAATATAATTCTATAAGCAATTGAGACATTTGGAAAACAATCCACAACTTTTACAAACTCAAGAACTTCAATGGCTGTCTTTGTCTCTTTCGATAAATACATTTGTAACACTTCCAATTCAGAAAACAAATCATCAGCATTAATATCAGATTCATTATCATGTGTTAAAGCAGCTTCAAGATTTCTACAACATTCACGCAATCTACTATAATTCATTTGAAATAAATTCTTAGGATCGAACAAAAAACCAAAAATGCCTTCAAATATTTCTAATTGTTCAAATCTACTCCTCAAAGAAGAAATTGCAACATCAACTACAATAAGAAAAGAATTAACCCTAAAAGATTCTTCACCAGATTGAAATGTCTCTTTATGGTCATTTTCATCAAATTATTATTTTCTACTTTGACATTTTTCAGGAAATAGAGGGTCAATTTCCATCTTTGATACAATCTCTTTAGCAGAAAGTAGGGCCAATGTGAACCCATTTTCCCTATAGTCTACAAAATAAGAGACCAGCCCCTTCAAATGTTTTATTGCAACATCAATTTGCAGATCTCCAAATTGCAATTTTTGGCTAACCAAGTCAATTTTTTTCAAAATGTTATGCCATATACTCATGCCCAACAAAAATTCAAAATTTTCAAGTTCATGTGTAGCTAAAGATTCAACTTCACTCTTTGTTTTTGCATCTTCACTAACCCTAGACAAATCAAACAAAGCTTCTCTTATATCATCAGTTTGGGTTATTATGGCTTTAACACTATTAATATGACTTTCCCATCTTTTTGTTGACAATGGTTTAAGAGTTAATCCATGGACATGATCTTGAAAAAATTTCCACCTCTTCGTAGAACTAGCAAATAGAGTATACATGCATTGCACAATACCAAAAAATGCAGAGCTTTAACTAGCAAATAGAGTTAATCCATGGTTTATGCTTAAGTTGTATAAAAAGCTTCAATCTTGCAGAGCTTTAACTTCAATTGATCTATATTGCACATCTGCAATGACATAAAAAATTATAATTAGATACATACAATTCGATAAAAAAAAATATATGTATACATATAATGGAAAGAATTCAAATATGAGGTTATTAATATTATTGACGAACCTCATCCTCGCTCAGATAATCTTCCAGAGTCTTATTCTCTACAGAAATCGTATAGTGTAGAAGAAAGAAATCTACAAATCTTTGTTTGGATAGATCAATTCAAAGACAAAGATAAAAGAGGGATGAGAAAAAAACTGGAAATAATATATTGAAGAGAGCTTTTCTTTTGGGTCAAGGACAATGATATTGAAGAGAACATAGCTTGGGAGAACAGAGCATGGGAGAAGGGTCTAATATATTGACCAAAAAAGAGAGAGGAGAAGACGGTGGGAAAGGGAAAGATTGCTTGGAAGCAGAAAAGTTTTTTATGGGAACAGAGGAAGTGTGTTGGAAATAGGAAATATTTCTTTAGAAGCTAGAAATAGGAATATTTGTAATTTTTTATTTTATTTTAAGTTTGGGCTCCTGTAATATTTATAAAAATTTTGAGGCCCCAAAGTTCGGAGGCCCATGGCCGTCGCCCTCGGTGCCCAGGCCCAAGGCCGGCCCTAGTCATAATAGAACCTAAGTGCAAAGATGAGAACTTAAGGGGAATTTATTTATTATAGTCAGCTTCATTTACAGTCAAGTGAAAAGGGTAAAGTTGGGACCTCCTATGATGGGACACACTATGGAAAGAGATCGCAAAACATTGCGAGACATTGCATTCAAAATATTTGGAGTAAATGTAAGGTTAGAAATTGATCATGATTGCAGATGTATTGTTGAAGAAGGGGGGGTGGGAGGGGGGAGGGTCAGTAAGTTGCTTTTTATATTACTTAATATTGACGTCTTTCCTTTTAGTCAACATTTTATTTGTATTGTATATCTAGAATGTTTAATCACCATTGTCTTTTGTGATCAAGAGAAAAGTTGACACTTAGAAGCATAGCTTGTCTTGAATTTGTTGAGAAAAAATCGAGGTTAAAAGAGAATTGGAATTAATTCAAATCAATCAACAATGTCTTACCTCATCCGATAGGTGGTGTGTAGAATATAATCAATTGAGTCAACAAAAAAGATTTGAAAGTTGGTTTAAGCGAGTTGTATTTATGGGGTTTCGTGATGCTTTAACATACAAAGGTAACAACTACGCCCGTTTCTCCCCAAATTTAGTTGGGGCTTAATCATATTTTATAGCAACGAAGTATTGTATAACCTTCATTATTTTCATAACGTTTTGAGGATGACCATAAAAATATTAGAGGCAATTCCATTTACATTCAAGCAAAAAGGGCAAAGTTAGGGTCTCCGATATGAGGACGCACTATGGAAGGATGATAACAACTACTTTTGATGATCAAGGAAGAAAAATGCAACTCGGGGTATATTTATCATGGATCATTGCTACAATGTAGCCACAAATAATATATTTTTCATTAATAAAAAGTACATCAAAATTAACTAACTAAAAAATAAATGACTAAATTCCCTTCTTCAATAAGATATATTTAGAGATGATCAATTTCTAACAAGAAAATTCATTAAAAAAAACTCGAAAACCATGTCACGCAATGCTATGTAGTTCCCTTCCATAATGCAACCCGTGATTTGAGGTTCTAGCTTTGCATTTTTTGCTTGAATGTAAATGAAGTTTGCTTTGATATTTCAATGTTTCATCCTCAAAATATTTAGTGATGACCACATAAGACATCATTGTATATAAAAAATAATTAAAAATCAATAATACTTCCAATCTACTCAACCAAAACTTGAACCGTGTTTGCCTATGTGATTAATGATTTGAGCTCTATACTCTGGGGTAACTATTTGGAATAGTTAATAGATGTAAGTAATTGAAAATGAGTGTAATTTATTTAAGTGAGGTACGAGAAATTTCATCTTAGAACATAAGGGCAAAGATGAGAACTTAATGGGAATCTACCTATTATGATCATGTTTTTGGTTTTTTTATTGATAAGCTAATATATGTTGGCCATGAAGTGGGGGTCACATATTTCTTTAAATTGATATAGATTGTCAATCTTACAGTATTATTAACGAATTGTTTTTTACACTTTTGTGCATCAATGCTTAAAGTTTGTTCATCTTAGTTAGATTTTCTTTCTGCGCACTCTTGAGACTTATATATGGGTAAATACTTATTAAACTTTGTTTTCCTTTGCAATCATTCTTGATGTCTTTGTAACAGTTTTTCTTTGATTTTACAACATTTTGTCAAGAATTCTTTGGTACTATTATTTCATTTATTTTTATGTTGACGTTGAATTATATTATATAGTAGTCATAAGTTATATTAAATGTTCATGTTATTGTTTTTTCCCTTCATGCATCTATTTTGTACCAAAAAAATATTTTATTTTATATTTTTTGTGCTAAAGAGATATGTTGATCAATAGAAGCATAACATGTCTTAAATTTGTTGGAAAATAACAACCTTAAAAGGAAATTGGATTTAATTCAAATAATCAACAATATCTCACCCAATCTGATAGGTGGTGGATATAATATAATCAATTGAGTCAACAAACAATATTTGAAAGTTGGTTTAAAAAGGTTGTATCTAAGAGCGTTTCCACCCATAAGGGCTAAGTCTAGGGCAAGGGCAAGCAAGGGCTGCCACTATTCACGTGAATAGTGTCAGCCTTGCCATTTGTGGTTCCACCCATGATGGCTAAGTCTAGGGCAAGTCTAAGGCAAATACTATTCACTGTACTTTATTTCCTATTTTTTTATACTTTAAACCATTAATTTTGATAATCTTTTGTAATTAAATTTTCGAATAAGATTTTTGGTTGTCACATGTCCATTATTTTTCAGAAAAGATTTTCGGATGAGAATCTCGATTGCCACGTGTCTTATTCCAGATAAAATTTTTGAATATTCATTAAAAAAAATTATAATCTCAGATTTCAGATAAGATTTTTACCCTCTAAAATTGTGTCACGTGTCCCACGTCAGATAAGATTTTCATATATTTTTAAAAAAATTATAATCTCAAATTTCAGATAACATTTTCACCCTCTAAAATTGTGTCACGTGTCCCATGTTAGATAAGATTTTCAGATATGTTTAAAAAATTATAATCTCATATTTCAGATAAGATTTTCACCCTCTAAATTTGTGCCACGTGTCATCTCTATATTCTGAATCCCTCTATAAAACTACACCATCAACTCATACATCTCACACCATCTCTTATCTATTCCTTCATTTCTCAGATTTTACAAAACACTTTCTACTCTCAATGTCAAACTTGAGGAGGGTGTTGGAGAGGCAACATAAACAAAGGGAAGAAATCCGGCGTAGACGTGCTAAAGAAGATCGGGACGCCGATGAAGAAGAGGAACAAATGCTTGCAGCAGGGGTGTGTATGCTTAATCAATCAAGGCAACACCGTCGTCGTGCCACGAATGTGAACAGACGTAGGGAGTCTCGGGGTAAGAATCTCTTGGAGGATTACTTTATCCAAAATTCGTTATATCCTGAATATAAGTTTCGAGAGAGAGATAGAATGCAGCCACATTTATTCCAAAAAATCATGCATGATATTTGTAATTACGACACATACTTCATTCAAAAGCATGATGCTGTTGGAGTTTTGGGTCTTATCCCGGAGCAAAAACTTACAACTGCTTTGTGGATGCTTGCTTATGGGGCATCTGCAGAGCAGGTGGATGAGATTGCAAGGATGGGAAAATCTACTATCCTAGAGTGCTTGGTGAGATTCTGTGATGCAGTGGAAAATTTGTACACAAGGGAGTACCTTCGCAAACCCACGCTGAGGGACCTGCAAAGGCTTCTAAAAAAAGGCGAGGATCGAGGTTTCCCAAGAATGATTGGAAGCATTGATTGCATGCACTGGCAATGGAAAAATTGTCCTACTGCTTGGCAAGGAGAGTACAGGAATTGAAAGGGCCAAAAAAGTATAATTTTGGAGGCCGTAGCTTCATTCGACTGTTGGGTTTGGCATGCCTTCTTCAGGGTTGCCGGATCTCAGAATGACCTCAATGTCCTTGGTCAATCCCTGGTGTTCGACAAGGTATTGCGAGGTCATTCCCCCCAAGTCACATACCAAATCAACAATACCGTATACTCTGGTGCGTACTACCTTGCCGACGGAATTTATCCTAGGTGGACGACATTCGTGAAAACCATTCCGAATCCCCAATCTGAGAAGAAAAGAAGCTTTGCTTCCTTACAAGAAGGTTACAGGAAAGACATGTAGAGTTGTTTCGGTATCTTGCAAGCTCGTTGGGCAATTATTAGGGGTGCTGCTCGGATGCTAGATGAGGAGGTGCTGCGGAGCATTATGATGACTTGCATCATCCTCCACAACATGATTGTGGAGGATGAGTATGACTACGATGCTCCAGAGGTGTTTGAACCTGATCCCATGAACACGGCATTGACAAGAATATATGAAAGGCCGATGGGACCAAATGGACTACCAATGGAGCTCGAACCGTTACTTCGGGATGGTCGATTCAAGAACCACATTATTGATCGTTATCAAGAAATGCAGTCTTCATATGTTCACGAGAGACGTCAAGTTGACTTGATCAAGCACTTGTGGGAGATGAAAGGCAATCACAATGGATGAAGTCAAGATTAGTGCTTTCTTTGGAATTATGCTTTGTTTTTAATTATGCTTTATTTTGTGTGTGGTGTTTTTTGGAATTATGCTTGTTTTTATTATTATGCTTTTATGTATGGTTTGTTTTGTGTGTTGTTTGCAATAAATTAAGGTTTGTTTTTAATTAATCTTTGTTTTGATGCTCAAATGTTTTTAATAAATAGTCATATTATTTAATGCTTTTTTAATTGAATAAAAAGGAAACAATACAACAAATTAAAGGATAATACAACAATACAACATATGGCAAATGTGTTTCAATACAACCTAATGGTTTTCATCATTTAACCAATCCGTATTGCTAGGTCCGTCGTCTTGGAAAAGTTTTCTTCTCATCACATCCCTTCGTCTTAGCTAAAAGTAGGCCTTTGTTTCAAGAGACATATGGCTCGTATCCATGGCCATGATTTTCATCTCTCTATCATCCATGTCTTTTTCTTGTGCCTGCTGCTGTTGAATTGCAAATGCTTCCTCTCGTGCTATGTCCAATTCATCTCTTTTCAAGTCTCTCTCAATTCTTAGTGAGGTGTTCTTAGCTATTTGCTCCAATAATTGTACACATTCATTGTTCGAAGTGCCACCTCTCTTGGCCTTTGCCACCTTTCTCCCAATAGGTCTCGGCGGACGTGGGAGTGGTGACTCCGTTTCCATTGGGGAGTCCAATGGCGAATCGGTTGATGGCGAATCGTGGAGCGGCGTCTCATTCAACACAACCGGCGGACCGGTGGGAATAATTTTGAATCTCGAACAATCCTTCACAACTTCCCAACATTGGAAATGCACGAAACTTTTTTTGCCTTACCCCATGGCACCGAACCACATTTGTGCTTGTATGATCTATTAAAAATAAATAATTGGAAGTGCAAGAAAAAAAAAATTATTATGCAAGAAAATATAAACTATTTTGAAATGCAAGAATAAAATTGATTATGCAAGAAAATATAGACAAATTGGAAATGCAAAAAGAAAAAAAAAAGATTATGCAAGAAAAAGAAATAGAATATGCAATAAAAAAAAAGTTACATTAAATTGATTAAAATGACAATTATAAATATTTTACCTCATCGGATAGATTTTGACCACTTCGAATGTTCTCCCTTGCTTTTGTCAAGGCATTTCTCCATTTCCCTAACTCTTTATTTAGAATTTTCCATCTACCATTTTGGTCCGAATGGAACCTGATCTTTGACAAAATTCTCCATGAATTTTGCTCCACATATGATGGAACTTCATCTCATTGCCTGTAATAGGGTCATGACTAACTTTCACCCAAGACTGATACAACACAATATCTTCCTGAGTTCCCCACGAGCCTCCGGCTTCGACAGAAGATGCCATTTGTTTTTTTTATACAAATGGAAAGTAGTAGAAAAATGTGAGTGGAGAGTAAAAAATATTGGAAGGAGAAGAGTTTGTAAGGAGAATTGGTGTGGAAAGTGAAAAATGTGAGTGGAGAGTAAAAAATATTGGAATGAGAAGAGTTTGTATGGAGAATTGGTGTGTAAAGTGAATAATGTGAGTGGAGAGTAAAAAATATTGGATGGAGAAGAAATTGTATGAAGATTTGGTGTAGAAAGTGAATAAAATGGTTAGGTATTTATATGGAAAAAATACGGAATTTTTTGGTATTTTTAAAAAAAAAATTCAAAATTTTTTTAGCCAAAAAAACGAGGACCGTCGAATTTATGGAAAAAAACAGATCAGAGAGTCCCAGTTGCGACACGTGTCACATGCCCGTTGGAGTCTGTCAAGGATGACATCAGCACGCGGAAGTCAAATTTTTTTACCGTTGGCGCGTGTAATTCACGCGCCAAAAAAATTTTGAATTACCGCGCGATGACGTCAGGCGAAACCTGCCCTTGGGCTTGCCCGAGCTGGTGCGACCCAGGGCTTGTTGTCGCGCGCTGGAGCTCCCTTGGGCTTGGTCAGGGGGCCTTTTGCCCGGGTTACTAGCAGCGCTGGAGCTGCTCTAAAGGGTTTCATGATGCTTTAACATACAAATATAACAACTACTCTTGTTTCTCCCTAAATCTAGTTTGTGTTATATCGAGTACTCACGTCTTGATGGTGTTTGAGACGTCAAATACTTTTGGTCCAAAAGATGAGATTGCGAACACATATATTTTCAAGGAAATGCTTGATGAGTGGTATGTGCCTCTAAATAATTCTCTCAGCCCTCGGACTTCCAACACATTTTTGTTCGTTAGTTTCTAGTGGCATTTTTTTTTTGTATTTTTAAACTTTTCAATTGTTTTAATCTTGTTATTAACATTTAATCATTTTTTATATCTAGTGATGTCTTGTGTAATCTTCACTATTTACATAATGTTTTGAGGATAATTATGGAAATATTAGAGGCAACTCCATCTACATTCAAGGAAAAATGGCAAAGTTAGAGCCCCCGATGATGGGATACACTATGGAATGAGACCGCATAATATTGCATTCCAATTTTTTTTGCAGCAAATGTAATTTTAGAAATTGATTATCATTGCAAATGTGTTGTTAAAGAATGGAGGTCAGTAAGTTACTTTTTATATTACTTAATATTAATGTCCTTTTAAAAACAATGTTGATGTAACGGTTTGTGAATGAGGCTTTTTCTTTTGAGGGTCAAGGTTCGAGTCCCTTCATGCATCTATTTTCTACTAAAAAATATTGATGTCCTTTTTTTTAACTCAAAAACATTTTATTTGCATTGTCTATCTAGATTGTTTAATCATCGTAATTTTTTGTGCTTAAGAGATATGTTGATCATTAGAAGTATAACATGTCTTGAATTTGTTGGAAAATAATAACCTCAAAAATAAAATTGGATTTAATTCAAATTAATCCACATTACCTCACCCCATCCAATAGGTGGTGGATAGAATATAATCAATTGAGTAAACAAACAATATTTGAAAGTTTGTTTAAGAAAGTTGTATCTATGGGGTTTCATGATGCTTTAACATATAAAGATAACAACTACTCTCGTTTGTCCCCAAATCTAGTTGGTGCTATATCGAGTACTCATGGCTTGACGGTGTTTGTGACATCGAATACTTTTGATCCCTAAGATGAGATTGTGAACACATATATTTTCGAGGAAAAGCTTGATGAGTGGTATGTGCCTCTGAATAATCTTCTCGACTTTTATGGACTTCCAACATATATTTTGTACGTTAGTTTCTAGTGGTGTTTTGTTTCTACTTTTATACTTTTCAGTTGTTTTAATATTGTTATTGATATTTAATCATTTTTTATATCGAACGAAGTCTTATGTAGCCTTCACTATTTCCATAATGTTTCAAGGCTGACCATGAAAATATTAGAGGCAGCTCCATTTACA
The DNA here is from genome assembly GCA_020521455.1 of Prunus kanzakura. NCBI lineage: Eukaryota > Viridiplantae > Streptophyta > Magnoliopsida > Rosales > Rosaceae > Prunus > Prunus kanzakura. The sequence goes on along the minus strand of BPUM01000295.1, from coordinate 56,382 downwards.
TTCAAGGAAAATGGGCAAAGTTGGGGTCTCCGATGAGGGAATACACTATGAAATGAGACTACATAATATTGTATTCCAATTTTTTAGAGCAAATGTAATGTTAGAAATTAATCATCACTGTAGAAGCGTTGTTGAAGAAAGCGTTGTAGAAAGGGTTATTGAAGAAAGCGCTGTAGACTACATAATGTTGCTTTGGGAAATATCTCCTCTACTTAGTTTTCTACTGTTAGTTGTTATGTAAATATATTTACTTTTCTTTGTAAATGAGTTTGGAATGCTAAGTATGAGGGTATATCGTAGTAACTACGAAAACTATATAAACCAAGACGAGATATTGGGCTTGTTGATTTCCAACAACAACATAAATGTCTTATTGAATGAGGTTGGACAAATAGTTGGGTACATCAAGATATTTAGATTTCATGAAGTTTCTATCCGACAAGATGCTGTAGAAATCAATTGCAGATGATCGAGTATCCAGTGAATGCTCATCAACCAGTTGTGAGAGATATTTGTCTACTTTACAATGTTATTTTATTTTTAACAGTAAAAGTTCGTTGTAAACATTTAACACTAATATGTAGCTAGACCGGGGAGTTATATGCCAAATTTTTGTAAGTGGGGAACAAATTTTTGATGGTGTTTGGGACATCAAATACTTTTGATCCAAATGATGAGATTGTAAACACGTATATTTTCGAAGAAAGACTTGATGAGTGGTATGTGCCTCTAAATAATCTTTTCAGCCTTTATGGTGCTTAATCATGTTTTATATCCAACAAAGTCTTGTATAGCCTTCACTATTTCCATAACATTTTGAGGATGACCATGGAAATATTAGAGCAGCTCCAAATTCAAGAAAAAATGCAAAGTTGGGGCCTCCGATGAGGGGACACACTATGGAATGAGATTGCATAAGATTGCATTCAAATTTGTTTGGAGCAACTGAAATGTTAGAAATTGATCATCACTGCATATGTGTTGTTGAAGAAGGGAGGTCAGTAAATAACTTTTTATATTACTTAATATTGATGTCCTTTTAAAAAAACAAGGTTGGTGTAGAGGTTTGGGAATGAGGCTTCCTCTTTTAAGGGTCAGGGTTCGGGTCTCTTCGTACATCTATTTTGTACTAAAAAAAATATTTATGTCCTCTCGTTTTACTCAAAAATATTTTATTTGCATTGTATATCTAGATTGTTTAATCTTTTTTTTTTTTTGTGTTAAAGAGATACGTTGATCGTTAGAAGCATAACATGTCTTGAATTTGTTGAAAAATCACGACCTCAAAATGAAATTGGAATTCATTCAAATTGTTCAATAATGCCTCACCCTATAACCATACTTCCCCAACTTGTTGTCGACATGCCCTCGCATTTGAAGTGCTCTGAGGATGAGTGGTATGTGCCTCCAAATAATCGTCTTGGCAATTCTAACTATATAGAGAACTCATGTTTTAACAGTGTTTCGGACATCGAATGATTTTGATTCAAACGATGAGTTGGATAAATTGGTATTTTTCCTAAAATGTTTGATTAGTGATCAATGCCTCTGAATAATATTCTCAGCATTTATGCGCTTCTGTCCTCAAACTTCCAAGATATTTTCTGGTAAGTTAGTTTCTAATGGTGTCTTTCTTTGTACTTTTATACTTTCAATTGTTTGAAACTTGTTTATGGACCTTTAATTGTATATCTAGATTGTCTGTCAATATTAATCAAGAACATTTGAGAAGCTGTTTCGAGAAATTTTTTGCTCTCGCATACAAATTCATTCTATTGACAACAAGAAAATGCACGGCACCATGAATATTGTCTTTTTTTGTTAGAGGAAGAGGAACTTGGTTGGGTGTGGACTCTAAGGGTGTCAATGTCAAAAGTGTTATTGAATCTCATATACAGTACTTAAAAATTCACTAATTCAATCCCTTACTTTATGCAACAAGGTGTGGAAGGTCAATACATAATGTCAGTCGTATGTTCGATGTCATAGATTAGGTAACTATTATCTCATGTATTTTTTTTGTGAAGAGTCAAAATTTTATAAATACTAATTCATGTTTTTGTTTAAATTTGACCTAGTATAGGTACATAATCAAAGCCCTTGATCACTCTGAGATGTAACATATGCCTTTATTAGAGACAATGACATTGAGTATATAGCTTCGTTGATTGGATATGATACGATGTACATGTACTAAATTTAGTTTTTGATATAAGATTGTAAAATCGTAAGACGAATTTGTTTGATTGATTAACTCTATTTTTATTTTGTGCAGACTCCTCAAATTTTAAAATTAAAAAGTTCAACTCGAATTAAGGATGGTAATTTGGTAGCAATTGGTTCCAGAGTTGCACAACAGCTTCTAGTATCTTGAGTATAAGGTACGTGAAAAGTTACTCTATCCTACCTTTGAAAATTCTAAAATATTGGTTGGCCGTTTTCCTCTAATTTTTGCTTGACTTATTCATATTATTTTTAGGTACGTAAACAACATGTCAATTGAAAATGGCTTGTTCTTAGTTGGGGATGATTTGATCTAAGTTTTCTTAAAAGATCCATCCACCTAGAGTTTTATTATTGTGTGTCATATTACTGACCATATTTCCCCAGTTTGTCGTTGACATGTGCTCGCATTTTCTGAGGACGAGTGGTATGTGCCTAAAAATAATCTTGTCGAAAATTCTAATTATATAGAGTACTCACATCTTAACAATGTTTTGGATATCGAATGATTTTGATTCAAACAATGAGGTTGGATAAATTAGTATTTTTCAGGAAATGTTTGATGAGTGATCAGGGTCTCCGAATAATCTTCTCGACATTTATGCACTTCTATCCTCAAATTTCCAAGATATTTTCTAGTAAGTTAGTTTCTAGCGGTGTCCTTGTTTGTACTTTTATACTTTCAATTGTTTGAAACTTGTTTACGAACCTTAAATCATTTATAAGCTTATTTGAGGGTTCCCTCAACTGAAGCTCTCTGTACATATATGTTCAGTCCCCTTCTATTGAGGGATCCCTCAAATAATTTTATTTGAGGGACATCCTTTTGAGTACCCTACAAATTATTTTTTAACAATTCAAACTGTGTATTTTTCAAGTCTTCATTCATAGATCATCCCTACAAAAATTCAGAAAAATTAAAAATCATTAAGGCATCTAATTGTTAGCAACAAAATAGATGAACACGATGCTAGAAGAAAAGACTAGAATAACAATAATCTAATTGAGTGGTCAAAATGTTTCGGATTCAAGTGATTTTTCGCAGATATGATCTTTGAATGAATATCTAAAAATTAAACGGGTTCGGATCATTGAAAAACAATGTGTGGTGGGCCCTACAAGGGTGTCTCTCAATAAGCTTATTTAAGAAATCCCTCAACCAAAGCTCATTGTGTGTATATATATATATATATATATATATATATATATATACTCTTCTATTGTGGAACACCGTTTGGGGCCCACTAAAAGTTTTATTTAAAGGATCCAAACCGTCTATTTTTCAAGTTTTCATTCATAGATTATCCTTCAAAAAATTAGATAAATTGGAAAACCGTTAAGACATTTAGCTGTGCCCAACAAAATCGACAAACACGGTACTTTAAGAAAACACTAAAATAATAATCATTCAATTGAGTTGTCAAATTATATACATATCTCTTCTATTGAGGGACACCCCCACCCCCCACAATTATTATTTTTTCAACGATCCAAACAATTTATTTTTGAAGTTTTCATTCATAAATCATCCTTGCAAAATATCAACTAAATTGAAAACCATTAAAGCATTTAGTTGGGACCAACAAAATAAACGAACACTGTGCTTCAAGAAAAGACTATAATAACAACCATCTAATTCAGTGGTCAAATAGTTTCGAATTCAAATTATTTTTTGCAGAGATGATATTTGAGTTAATATCTAAAAACTACACGGTTCAGATTAATGAAATACAATGCATCCCTCAACTGAAGTTCTCTCTCTATATATAATATATTTTTTAGTTTTTCATGCTGATGGATTAATAATTTTTATTTATTTGTATATATTAGTTGTGTGAGCAAATAATTCGGCTTCCAATCACAAGGTGCCACGTGCACAAGAAAAATATCTCCTAGGTCAATAATTGAGCCCATTTATTTGGCGAATTAATTGATACCAAAAATAGGGATATTATATTAAATATGGGATATTATCTTTATTTGGGAATATAATCACCAATTAAAATATAATATCATCAATTTAGGATATTATCATCAATTTGTGATTTGATCCCAATCAAATTCGTAATTGACTCAATCTCTACATTTTGGGGAAAAAATATCTTCCTTCCAAGGAAATTCCAACATACGAGGTAATTCCAAAACCTAGCAAAAATCCATGAAACCTCTCTCTCTCTCTCTCTCTCCCCTAGCCAACGACCTCTCTGTTTGTGCAAATATTCTCACGGGAGAATATTCGCTTCTAGATCCTTCACCCTTTGATCTTCCTTCTCTCTCTTTCTCGATTCCTGTAAAAAAGACCGAAGTAAATAGACCACTCCCAGGGGGTGTTGGCCAAACGCTCTCCTATGCCTAAGTTAGTTCAATTGAATCTAGGTGAAACAATAGCTAAAAAGGGTACGGAGATTTCTCTAGGGTGAGAACGGGTGGCCGGAGTCGTGTGGAGAAAATATGGAGAGTGGAGAGTGGAGAGGGAGAGAGCTTCGGGTATTTTTCTCGGGTTTTGGAGCTAGGTTTAGAAGTATCTTGAATGATGAATGAAGTCATCTATTTATAAGAGCCACGGGGCTAGGGTTTCGTAGAGAATAAACTCTTATTAGGAGGAGTTTATTCTTTACCCAAATTGTAGAGGTTGAGCCCATTAGGGATTTGATTGAGATCCAAATCTCCTAATTTGATGATGACTTTATCCCCTTATTAGGATAATATCCAAATTAATGATATTATCTTATTAAATAAAGATAATATCTTATAATTAAGATATTATCCCTATTAATTAATTAGCCAAATAAATTGGTTTAATTAATTAATTTAAGGGATAATCTTCTTTTTCACGTGGCGTGCTGTGATTGGAGACGAAAATATTTGCTCCCACGCTCTCCCTCTCTCATCTCTCCCACACGGCTAAGTGTCATCACTCACGGCTCTGGCCACCCGGCTCTCCCTGTATGAGAAAACTATGTATCCTTTTTAGCTATTGCCGCATCTTTTTATAAAAAGCCAATCGAACTCACTTAGGCATCGGAGAGTCTTTGGCCAACATCCCCTAGGTGTGGTCTTTTACTCTTGTTTGTTTTACAGTAATTGAGGAAGAGAGAGAAGGAAGCTCAAAAGATGAAAGATATCCATGCGAATATTCTCTTGTGAGAAATTTGTACCAACATTTATAATAAAAAAGAGAAAATTCAAACTTGTAACATCTCCCCGACAATGAACTAAACGTACGCGGAATGAATTAAGCATGGAGAAAAAATGTGAAAAGTTGATGGGGAGGACAGGTTCACGTGTGATTGTGGGCCTTGAATTGACAAGATAGGATCCAAATTATTGGTTGGACTATGCGAGCCACTAACTTATCCACGTGGATTTGGGCCATGTGTAAAGATCCATGTCAGCCTCCCTCACATGTTTTGTTTGTTGAATTCTATTCTTGGTGACCAGGCCATTTCAGATTTTGTTTTTTTTTTTTTTAAACTCAAACTCCAATGAGCATCTGCTGCACAATTTTGCCTTCTTTCTTACCATTTTAAAATGATAACTTGTCCTCTGAAAAATAAAAAAGCAAACACTTCACATATAACAGCATCATCAGACTTTTGTAAGACAGTCTTTTGTTGGCACACTCTTGTTTCAATTATTATGAACGGCCAACTTAAAGATCCCTCTAGTTTTATAACGTGGGACGATTGCGTTTGATCTACAATTTTTTAAAATTTTCACTTTGGATCGAATTCATATTGGAAAATTATCGTTGACTGTTTGTTTAAGCTTTATCATTTAAACTCTCCATCTAGTGCTTTTTGGAATGATGAAAGTGTTCAATGTTTGCCATATTTGATGACTAAGATTGAATTGGATTATGAGGTAGAATTAAATTGCATTTAATTGAAAATGAAAACTCTACTCCAATGAGGGTGTTTGGTACTACGCATATGAAGGGGTTGGATTAATTGAAATGTACTATTACATGACAGTAGGATTAGACATAATCCAATCCAACTTATAATCCCAACTTTTTGATAGGATTCATAATTCTACTACATTTGGCCATAGTAGGATTATACATAATCCAATCTATGTTGTCATTAGAGCACTTCCACCCATTTGCCATGACAAAGGGCAAAGCAAGGGCTGTTACTATTCATATGAATAGTAGCAACCATTGCAAAAGGATGTGATGTTTTCACCCATTGTCATGGCAACCACTATTCACATGAGATATGAGGAGAGAAATTTGTATAGAGTTTTGATGTGGGAAGTGAAAAATATGACTAAGCATTTATTAAAAAAAATTCTGAAATTCTTAGTATTTTTTTTTTTAATTTTTAATTTTTTTTGGTCGCTGACGTCATCGTTGACGTCAGCAAACCCATGCTAGAGGTCAAGCTGGTTTAGCCAGCGAGCTAGCCCTGTCTCGTAGGGCCCACGGCTTGCCCGGGCAAGTTTGGCCTGCTGGAAGCTGTTGTCTGGGCTCGGGCCCTCTCAGGCCAGGGCTAGAGGCTATGACTGGACTTGCTCTTAGGCCACCAAACATTTGACTAGAACTATGAATTCTATTCAACTACATAATCCAACTCATCACCAACTACATAATCCAACTCGCTCGGGTCTACAGGCGATGCCTCGATGCCGCACCAATATTGTCCGTACGAGAAACTTAAAAGGGTATTACAATAATAAAATAAAATTTAGAGTAAAGTAATGAAGTGATTATTAGGTTAAGGGATGTTGTCGAGAGAGAGCAGATTTAGATCGGAAGAAAACGACAAAATGCGGAGCTGGTGTTTGGGACTATGGACCATGGACTATTTCCATGATTTCCATTCCCATTTGCGATGCTGCTGATAAAGTGATGAGGACAAGCAAAGCATAGGAGGCAGTGCGCCTTCACACAGTCTGCTCTGCATTATTTTATTGTGATTAATAATTAAATGAAGTTGCTTGCTTATGCTTTTTAATTGATAGTTAGGTCATGTGATGTTCCTTGTTCTTGTCCCGGGGGGGCTTTTCTCAACCTTAATTATTATTTTACTTACTTCTGCTCCCCTTCCCTATTAAAAGGCTTTTTAGTGCCTCATCTTCCTTATTTTATTAATTAATTAACCTTTAATTTTGAACTTTCACAAGGAATTATAGTGGCATGCATATGCCCCTTTCTTTTGATTATATCTACAAAAATTCTTCTATACGGAAGTTCGGACGTTATTACTGTGCAGACGTCATGTATTTTTTTCTACTACCTCTCCTTGCTTTCTTCCTTGTTTACAATAACATTCACATAGTAATAACTTGTGGACATCCGGATGAGAAAATAACCATATATATAAATATACAACTAATTAAGTAGTAAGAATGGATGATATGGAGAATGATAAAGTAATCCTAAGCTTGAGTGTGATACTCCAGCTACCACAAACAAGGGGGAAATTGATCACCTCTAGTTGCTGCTGGTGAACTAGGTTTTTGATGATGAATCATGAATGCATAAAATAATTATAACCTTAGCTAGCTATAGTGTTTGCTGGAATGATGGTTGCCTTTTCTTCATCAGTGGCCTGTGTGGCTCGAGAAGAAAAAGCAAGGGAAAAATAATAATAATAATATATTATTCAAGAATTAGATTCCAATGTTGATTAATTATCAAGTGATTCTCTTCACGTTAATGTGCTTTTATTTTATTGTAGTTAACTTTTCATTATACAAGTAGGTTAACTAGTTCTATTTAAAATTAGAGTGACATTCAAGCAATTGAAATTGGAATCTTGTTCCAGATGGCTGAACATGATTGGCTACAAAGTTTATAAGAACACCAGTTCTCCAACTACCATTGAATTATATAAAATAAATAAACAAACAAATAAATAAAATTTGATGGATGGATAAATTATAAATGTTTGTCAACTCTACCTGCGCTAATCATTGAAAAGGAATTTAATAAATGTTTATTTGTGTATGTATATATAGTCATTTTAATTGCATAAAAATAGATTTGAAATTCGTTCCGATGGAAACTTAATTGGTATTATATGTAGTGTAGTTCTTGAGGTTAATAATATTGTATCCAAAACCTGTCTGACTATATATTTGTATTTTGTGGAACACTCATTCGTCAACTCTTTGTTTTTCTTTATTTTTTTTATTTTCACTTATTTTGCTATGCAATGGCAAACCACCCCTTAATTTATTTATTCCTATGAGCTTCTAGGTAAGACATAGGTATCCCAGCCACGATTATTTGTGTCCGTTGTGTTATTAGGCAATAATAGTTTCTTTAGTTACTTCATCTCGTGTCACGGATGTTCGTGACTATAATGTTGTTTTCTTGTAGCGAAGCAAGAAATGAGCTCAATCATATACGCGCACTGGAGAGCAAAGATACATCTCATCATGTAGTCTTCTAGGACGACTTATTCATGAAGGGCGCATCTGAGTCGGGTATATTGCTAAGTATCATTGATAAGCAAAGAACAATTGAGCACCCAAGTGGGATGACTAAAAATAATAAAGGCAAGGCAATGGAATCCTGGTTCCCTCCAAGAAGTTGCGTTTGCGCCTATATACATTCATTCAGGCATGTCACCTCACTCATCAAACTCCAACTCCCTCCCACTTGCTTAATTCAGTGGGCCCCGACTCATTACATACATAATGAATTGAATTGAATTTCGATATGCAGACTTGGTATCTGTCTGTCTCTATGGGCCATCATCCATATCTCTTCACGGTACGTACGGCTCCACCAGGAATCGATGATATGCTTACCAAGTTGAAAGGACAAGCAAATTTGAAAACCGATTCTCTCTCTCTCAAACACCATAAATTAAGAATCATTTGCATGTCATCAAATTCGGCTTAACTCAGCTTATGTATGTTCTTAGTTATTTCACTCCTCATCATCGTCTCCGAATGAAAAACAAAAACAAGAAACTGTTTAATAACTTCACAGTTAGTTCTTGTTTTTGTGATATTTCTCTTATCAATGTTCGGAGAAATTCCACCTAACTCGGACTAAATCTCAAACGCATTAATCCTAGAATTTCCTATAATAAGTAGTATTGTCTAGAAAGTCAAGCATCTCATGCTTCATGGAATATTTCGTTTTTCCCTTCATCAGTAATAAGTGTTGCTGATGTGTCCGATACGTACAACAAGAAAGTTATGGCCCCAAGTTGTGAGCCACGTAGTCAAATTGACATTGACATGTTATGACTTTGGTTATGTATATGAGCGAGGAAGAGACAAGGTTGGGGTCCATGCACGGACGCTGGACAAGTATGATTTGGTTTTTTTTTAGAAGAAAGATTGTGTTAAAATTGTTGAGGGTCCTTTGTCCTTCCTACAAATCCTATTAGTAGCGTGTGTGGCTGGGGACTCTCATAGTCTCACTAGCGGCGAGGGGGACCAACAAACAAGATGCTACTGCTCAGAACAAAACTGCCGCCCCAATTTAGAGCCATCTCCGCTGAACCTTAACATAAAATTTATGCAGATTTATTATTATTATTATTACATCACTCATCGCGTCCGATAAGGTTGACCAAGTTCCGATGTCCCGACAGCTTCCACGTGGTCTGTTGCTGACCTGTTGACCTCACGTGACCTTGGTTCGCTGAGTGCCACATGCGCACGTGTTTTCTGGTCTCCTCTCTCCTAGCTAATACTAATAGGCTGCCTAATCCTTTCTTCACTCCTCTAGCTACTCTGCACTGTACAAAGCTTGCACCCTTTGCCCCACGGATGACGAGGGACCCACTGCACACCCTTTGCACCATGGCAACCCTCTCGTTACCTCAAAGGATCGACTCTTCTTTCATCAAAAAAAGGATCGACTCTTCTCTTTCTCCAAGGGCCAGTGCAGTGGGTCCTAACAATCAGCGACACTTATAGTGAGCTATATACTATAGCGATGGCCATGTGTGCTCCTCGTTGGTGTTTTTGTTGAATACTATGTCATCCTATTTCAATTTATTTAATTAGTCGGACAGTGGTCTAGTACTATTTGTATCAATTTAATTAGTGGAAGTTTGATGTTTGATTCACATAGATGATATACATTTGTGATGAGTTTGACATTTAGTTGTGATTAATTTCATTGTGATGATGTAACTTTATTGCTGGTGTATAGTCCGTTTAGAAAATTCTTGTAAATGTCCTATTGTTTGTAATAATAAAAATTAGTCGGGTGGTTAGTGTTTACTGTGATGCAATCAAATTTTATAATTAAGTTCTATATTCTTCTATTTTTAAATTGAACATTTATAGCACCTATAAGTTGGGGTAGACACAATTCGGATTGGATCGGCTTGACTTCAAAAATCAATTATAATATAACGATTTCCTTTGGCTCAATTCATTTTGACAAAAGATAATATTTGTGAAAACTTATAACACATTTTATAGGGATTGCTGAAAGCTTAGGGGCCATGGTAACTTCAACTTCATATCCTCTAAACTCCTTTTCCATGTACACCTTCTTTCCCCCCACCCTCTCATTCTCCTTTCTCACGCACTCATTCTAATGACATGGAAGGAAAGGGTAGAGAAAGAGGGTTAGGGCAGGCCATGGGCAATCCTAATAAGAGCCTTTGCACCCTATTTGCCATGGCAGAAGGAAAGGTGAGTCAAGGGTTGTTACTATTCACATGAATAGTGCCTGCTCTAACAATTTTGTTGTTGCTTTTCCACCCCTTGCCATGGCAAAAAGGGTAATTACTATTCACAATAAATTAATTTTATTTTTTATACTGATAAGATTAATTTTGATAAGATTTTTGGTTGTCACGTGTCCATATTTATTATAAAATTCACTTCTCAGATTTCAGATAAAATATTCGGATAAGATTTGCGGTTGCCACGTGTCCATATTTATTATAAAATTAACATCTCAGATTTCAGATAAAATATTCAAATAAGATTTTCGGTTGGGATATGTCCATATTTGTTATAAAATTCACATCTCAGATTTCGAATAAGATTTTCAGTTGCTACTATTGCGCCACATGTCATCTTTATTCAATGCCGGTGAAACGTGGAGTGCCGTCTCATTCAACACAACGCTTGGACCCGTGGAAATAATTTTGAATTTCGGACGATTCTTCACAGCCTCCCAACATTGGTGCTTGTTGAAAGATTTGTTGCCTTTGCCAACAACACCAAACCACATTTGTGCTTAAATAATCTATAATAATAAAAAAAAAAAAATTGGAAATACAAGAAAATACGACATTAAATTTAATAAAACGGCAAATTACAAAAATTTTACCGTTGGAGGAAAGAAGGTGTTGACGCCAGCCTTGCGTCAACTAAAGGCGCGGTCTCCCCGTGTATGTCATGCGCCAACGGTAAAAAAATTTAAAGTTGTGCATTGACGTCACAGCCTACAAGTAGGAGCTTGGGCTCATCTTGCCTTGGGTCTTGGCCGGGTTAGTGGAGCCTATCTCTTAACCTGGCAAGATTTGTGTGCTGAAAGCTGCTTTTGAGGCCTAGGGAGCCTTTTGCCTGAGTTAGGCTGCTGTGGAAATGCTCTAAGGCGAGCCTAAGGGCCCTAATTTATTAGGGCCCCTATATTATCTATATATTAATTTTGGTTTAAAAATTATTCAATTATCAAACTCACAATCCATATATTAATTTTGATTTTATCTATATATTAATTTTGGTCTAAAAGTCAAATAACAAATTAAAAAAAACACTCAACAATTTTCAAACTCACAACCCAAGCCTATTACTCTATCAATTAATTAGAAATAAAATAAAAATTACATCCACAAAGCCTAGCACATTTCATAGGTTATGTCACGACCCACATAAGCTCACACCACCTCAGTGCTATACCCCAAAAGGACTAGTCACTAATAGGGCTCCCTGCAATTGCTTATCAAGCCTAGATCAACCCAGTAGTTTACCGATGTGGGACTCAACACGCCAACTTGGGTGTTACATTCTCCCCCACTTAAATGGCTCATGTCCTCATCAAGGCTCACAGTTAACTTGACAATCTATGATATAATATGATTATATTATATCATAATCATACATGGCTATATTATATGAGTTTTTCTATTTAAACCCTGCACTTCTCTTTGTTCACCCCATATTCTATGTTTACCCCAACTTCTAATTTAAATTTTCACAATTTCTAAGAAAACCTCATTATCATCCCAAACTACCCCTAAATGATAAAAACTCATCAACCTCACACCCCACACCCCACTCCCCACTTTCTCCTTCTGTGTGGTGTTCTGTGGAGTAGAAGCAGCGGAGCCCTTCTCCAGGCGTTTGGTGCGGCAGGAGTTTTAGGCACATCAGTCTTTTCTTGGTCCGTCTCTTTAGAAACAACTCTCCTCAGTCTTTTCTTGGGGCTCCATCAATTTCCACAGCCACACTGGGCTCAAGCCACCAAATTTTTTATCTTAGTCGTCCATAACCAAATGAAAATTAATAAATGAAAACAAATTGCATAATTAACACTATGAATTTAAGCACCTAAGTTAGTAATTATTAGAATTACAACTGAATAGCAGGCATGATGATAATGGCAATGGAATTACAAGTGGGTATCTTTATGTCTTCATGAATGACAAATGAAGAGCAAGCATGAGAGAGCTCAGTGATTGCCTAGACTTTACAGGCAGTGGTTTCTGTTTTTTGGTTGTTGATAGCAGTGGATTCTTTTCTTAATTTGAGCAATCAGCAACCAGACCAGAGCATGAGACTCAACATCACTCACTCTATTTGTTTTCTCTTTATAAATAGTTAGAGTTTTTCTAATTAAACCCCACACTTTTCTTTGTTCACCCTAATACTTAATATGAAGAGTGGTGGGGTGTGTGGGTTGTGTGTATAGATGATGTAATAGGGTTAAGTATTAAGTTGGATGACTTTTTTGTCTTTTTACACAATAATAAAACTTAAGAGTTTAATGATTTTAGTATTGGGGTGAACAAAGAAAAGTGTGGGGTTTAAATAGAAAAACTCTGTTATATTATATATTAACTAAAAATAAATATATTACTTATCGGCCCCAGCCGTGGATAATAATACCATCCCCAACTCATTCCCTTTCAGGGATCTTCGACTTGCCCCCAAATTTTTCCTAAAATGCCCCCCCCCCAAATAAAATTGGGGACCCGATGAAAACCCTGCCTGACGGAAATTGATGCCTATCCCTAAATGTGATATTAAGGTGTGGTATAAGGATAGAAGTAGCTTGCCTTAGCTTATCCAATATGCAAATATGACATAACCATAAGTTGTGCTACATTTTTGACCAAAAAGAAAATAAGTTGTGCCAGATGAATGCATTTGAAAATGTAGACGCGCCAGGGGGCGCGTATAGCAATTTGAGGCCCCTTTTTGGGTCTTGGTAATTGCTTGAATTGTGCTTTTACCTCACGCTTTTCCACCAATTCCTCCTCAAAAACTCTCGTTCTCTCTCTCTTCTCCAACTCATTCATTCATAGACCTCCAAATTTAGAAATTGAAGAATTTCATATACAGATACAGTGGTGTTTTTCGTTTCACAGTCCCCTCCACAGCTCAACGCCGGCAACTTATTTGAGAAATTTCATAAACATAAATTCGCTGATAAGTGACTATATCTTGTTTCTAGCTCCTTAATTATTATTAATTTCTAAGTAGTGAGTATATATCTGTTGAATATCACTCCGATCCCTTTTTTTGTTTGAAGATTGACCGGGTCATTCCCATTGATCTTTGGATTTTTGAGGGCTTGACTTGCAATTTTGAAGTTGCTAGCACAAACAAAGCTACTGTAAAGGAAGTAAGAGCAGTAGTTGATTCTTGTATATATACATACATATAGCTAGTAGGTTAAGCTAGCTAGCTTTATTTGGGAATTGGGTGTTTCTTCTGTGTGTATGTAACTGCTGATTATGGTTGAATATAGATAGAAGACTCTGCTGTGCAGTGTGCACCACTCAAGTCTCAAGCTACCCATTTCATTTTGTAACCGATGAATCTCTGACTCTCATCAGATATTGACCGCTGCTGCATCTCAGTTTGTTGAATCAAAATTTTTGACCGTATCAAAGAAAAGAAAAGACCGCCCAAGTTCACACACAAATACACTTTATAGATATATATATAAAGTGGTGAACGAAAGAAGAGAGGAATTAGGCTGGCAAATAAGTGGTGGGAGAAAATAGATGTGGCGATGGCAGGCTACAATGAGTCACTGTCTACAACCTCAGCCCCAACTGCTTCTCGCTACGTCCACCAGCTCTTCCGCCCCGACCTCCACCTCCAAGTCCATCAACAACAACAACAACTACACCACCATCATCAACAACAACAGTCCTCCGATTCCCACCACCAAGGACGACCAAGATCACAACAATAACAAGATAATCGAATCCTCCGACACCGCCGCCACCAGTTCCGGTGGCGGAGGCGACGGAGGTGGTGGAAGTGGAAGTGGGGGTCCCACACGCCGCCCCAGAGGCCGCCCTGCAGGCTCCAAGAACAAACCCAAGCCCCCCATCATCGTCACCCGCGACACCCCCAACGCCCTCCGCTCGCACGTGCTGGAAATCTCCGCTGGTGCCGACATCATGGAAAGCGTCTCCATCTACGCCAGGCGGAGGGGGAGAGGCGTGTGCGTGCTGAGCGGCAGCGGCACCGTCGCCAATGTCACGCTGCGTCAGCCCGCGGGGAGCGTGGTCACTCTTCACGGACGCTTCGAGATACTTTCGTTGTCCGGGACCGTGCTTCCGCCACCGGCTCCTCCAGGTGCGGGCGGACTGTCCATATTCTTGGCGGGCGTGCAGGGACAAGTCGTTGGGGGTTGCGTGGTGGGCCCGCTGTTGGCTTCTGGTCCAGTGGTTTTGATGGCTGCTTCGTTTGGAAATGCTGTGTTTGAGAGATTACCATTGGATGATCCGGAAGAGGGTACTCCTACTGGAGGTAATGGTGGCGGTGGAGGTTTGCAAGTGCAACAACCCACGGCTTCGCAATCTTCGGGGGTGACTGGCGGCCTTGGTGAAGGTACTGTTGGAAATAGCGGCGGCGGTGCTGGCCTTTTCAATCTGGGAGGGAATATGGCTGCTAACTATCCGTTTTCGGGTCCTGATTTGTTCGGGTGGGGTGGGGGAAGTACTCCGCGGCCTCCGTTTTAGTAGTTACTTGTGATGCTGATTTTGAGTATGGTTTCCATGACATGGGGGTGTTGATGCTACTGCTAGCTAGCTCGTGTGAATCAAGCAACTTCTTTTCTCAGATTTCTGAAGAGTTGATGAAATTAAGGAAGGTAGCTTGCTAATTTGGTTGTCTGAATGTGATAAAATTAAGGATTAGCAGTCATCACATGAACATTAATTGAAGAGATTTCTTCAGTCAGTGGCTTCAATGGGAACAAAGTATATATATTTACAACGGAAGAAGAATGATGAAGGCTTGGTGTGTTGAGTAGGAAAAAAATAAGCAACAATTAAGGATATAGTAGAGACTTTGCAAGGTCAGTAAGTTATAATATTTATAAATCGATGGTGTTCTTTCCCATCTTCTTTCCTCAATATCCTTTGAATATGTCTTTCTCTTATAATTATAGCAGCTATGCTAGTTGTAGTGTGATGATGCACATTTCTAGGGTTTTTATATATTAATGTCTCTCATGTTTCTCTAGATCTGTCCATCTTCTCCGGCACTAGTAATAATTCTTAACCAACATTATATGTTATGTGTTTTTGTTCATTTCTAGGATTGAATTATAATATAAAGTATGCGTTTCAGTTAGTGGATTTCAAACTTATATACACACACATGCTCACATGCATTCATATACTAAAAATGATTATATTCCATTGATTGCTTCTGTCTTACAAGATGGCCTGAAATGCTAGTTGAGAGTGTGGAATTGTTTGTTGTGCATGTGACGCTATGAGTTCTTCCTCTTTTTTTGATTCCTTGAGTTCATTTTCTGTTACCCAACATAGAAAAAGCACTTGAGCACCTTGGAAAGCCTGCTTCACTCTTTTTACAGAGAAGAAAAAGAAAACCCTAGAAACTGAGTTCGAGAAACGATGACGATGCCAAAACCATCCTCTCTTATTGGTCACCCACAAACTTACAGTTGGCTGACCAAACGTTACAGCAGTAGAAAACTAGAAATTTAACGTTCGTGTCAGTTACAAAACGTAAATGCAGTGTTGGAAAGGAGAGTTAAGAAATATATATTTTGCACGTTTAAACATGCCTGCACTGCACTGCACATATGAACATCTGTCTCTCTCTCGCCTTGGGATTTTATGTGAAACTTGAGCTCCTAGGGAATTAGTAATGTTTACCTATAGCTATATAGAACAAAAAGAAACCCAGTTCCCCAAAAAAACTTGTAAATTCTTTGTGATATGTTCAAATTTGTGAAGAGGTTACTAAAAAATACCAAGAAATATATGGAAATTCTGTCATTAGTGTATGTGTCAAATAACTAACTCCCTCCCAGATCATATCATTTGAGAAAACTAAAGATGAATGGCTGGTTTGACCTCTTTCTATATATGATGTGGATCACAATCTGGCCAACTGCAACGTTTTCTACTTGTCTATACTATAATATGAAAAAGGAAAAGAATTTCCAGATCTTTGGTTTTACCATATATACAATACACATTTGTTCTGCATAGCTTCTTCTCATTTGTTTCTTTTTTGACCGCTTTAATTAGTTTCAAGGTCTGACTCCCATCAACATTTCAAGAAAATACGCAAACAAATCAGAGAAAATTATTTTCTCTCAGTTTGTTCTTCTAACATCATTAGGTTATAGTTTGCTTCTGGCTTTAAAATTCTATCTGAGCTACCTTACATATCAGATTCTTCTCCTAGCTTCAAGCCAAACAAAAGAGAAGAACATTATGAAAAAGCTGCGTATATGCATGTGGGGTTTCCTTTTAATAAGCAATATATTAGACACGCAAAGATTCTTACTCTGAGTGGAACCAGAATATAGTTGATGGATAGCCAAAGGTGTGTCTTGGTTTAAAAAAAAAAAAAAAAGAACTAATAAATACATTTTATTTTCCAAAAAGTATAAACAAATTTATATATTTTAATTCTCAATCCTAAATAACATGATGATGTGTTTATTCATGTAAATATATCCTCACATTAGAGGACCACTGTATTTCATACGAGGCATGCATTGGAAAAATCATATCAAAGTCATCTTCTCTTTTTTTTAAAATTTTTTTTATTAAAAATCCAATAATAGTGATAAACTCATAACTTTGATAGTGCCCCCTCAGAGGAATTTTGTTACTAATACTTTTGTGTTCTATTTCTCTCATCAGTTTTAATCAAATTCTAAATGTTCATTCATTTGTGCAACGGGACATTTACCTGCCCGACTCATATGCAGAGATATCAAGATCATTTTGCATCCATTTCACTACTCACAAATGGTCTTGTGATTTCCCCATATGTAAAAAGTAAGGAGTGCGATTTTAATTGTGTTAATTGTTTCCTTTGTAGTTTATGCATGTTACCACTTTTAGTCAAATATTGAGTCGACAAAATGATGAAATTTGAAATTTAACTAAAATTGGTAGCGCATGTAAACCAGAGATATAATATATAAACAATTACAATGGTAGTCAACCGGGGTCTAGCTTAATGAAAAATGGTCTTAATTTGTAGTCTAATGGTCTCAAGTTCCTAATTTTGGCAACAACAAAATAACCACAAGCAAAGGACGAAACTAGCATGAGGGTTGCCATGGGCTCTAGCCCAGGTAGCATTTTTTGAAAATTAAAATATACTACATGTTCAAGGGGATTGTATCCCAAATGGTTAAGAGCATTTACACTAGCACCCAAGGTCCTAGGTTTGATTCCCCCTCCCAATATCGCTTGTATTAAAAACAAACATATACTATGTATTTTAATGTGATTCGCCCTATAAATGCTTAGTAAGCCGTTGAATGTAGCCTAGTGACCCATTGTCCACTCAACTTTGTAGGCCTATAATCATTTTAGATTAACTTATTTGCTCATTAAGAAACATAATCCCTTAGTAAAACACTCATGACTTTTAACTGTATACCTTTTCCTATTTTCTCCTAATGTTTTCTTAACTTATTGTCAACATTCAATTAGCTAGCCCACGGTGCCTGTTAAAATGGAGAATGAGTTTCTAGTAGATTCTGTATGATTATCTTCATTGAAAAAGAACTTGCTAACAATATAATATCAATTCATATGAAATAACAAAATATTTCAATTCTCTCAAGGATTGTAGGGCACAACTTAAATAGGTATACTTTCAAATATGTTGCTGAACATATTTTCATTTTGATAATATGTGTTTTTCAGTTGGATTTACTATGTATTCTTTTTTATGTTAAAGCTTGAACTAATGTGGTTTATATGATTTAATGTGGTTTATAGGAACGATAAATACCAACAAAAAAAAATCGTTAGATTTTAAGTTAATAACTTTAGCTAGTCCATCAGTTGAAGAATTTATAGTTCCGCTCTTCACCACAAGGGTATTGTTAACCAAATTAAAATCACTCTTACCTTGACATGTATGAATCACAGAGAGTATCACCAATACCAAACAACAACAAATTATGGTCACATACGACTGCGAAACAGTTTACAATCACTAATAAACTAGCGATCCATGCTAAGGAAAAGGCTTGAAATCACCCAATTGGCAGAGCATCAACCAAAGAACATGGGGGGTCCAGTTACCTAAAAGGCTTGAAAAAAGTTGTTGAAATCTTTGAAGAAGTCAGGTTCCAAGTCCACTAAAGATTTTTCCTTGACGTAGGGTACTTGAATAGTTCAAGTCAATGTGGGCTTCAAATTGCAGTCAAAGTCAAAGATTGCTTGCGGGTCATGACTTTTCATGACTCGTCGTTAAGTTTTGACCAACTTGTGAGACTGACCAATCAACAGACAACTCCAACCCTCCGCCAATTTCTGACATATTGGGCCATTTCTTTCTTGCATAATTGATCTGTTTTACTAAAACTGGAGGCCGGACCTGTAATTTACTTCAGATCCAGACACATAAGGAAAGTGACCAATTGATAGCCGCCTTGCTGGCTTCGCCTGGCTTGCTCTTGAGTTGCAAAATCGAGTTGTCTTGTGGTCTGAATTAGACTTGCTGGCTTTGCATGATTCTAAGGTACAACCGAATTACACTAAGAGATATTTAGTCATATATCTATTTTTAATACTAATAATATAGATAAATCATACACCATTTATTTTTTATAAACAAACCCAAAAAAAACCCAAGGCTCTGTTGAATTTAATTTTGGTTGTTAAATTACTTTGATGCCATATTGAGTGTTTTGAGTTTTTTTTATGAGACTTTGGAGTTGAGTTTATTTTAAGAAATCAATGAAAGTTTTGTAATTTAAAAGAAGTTAAAAGCCTTTTTATTATGTTGTAAATGGACTTTAAGTGCATTTCTAAAATCCATTTTATATAGGATTTTTTTATATATATAATTTGGGCACCTATATTGAGTATAATAATGAAGCTCCATTAGAATAAGACCACGTTTGGGAATATTTTGTTTTTTCGCCATACATACATGCAACTTCTGTGCGTAGTTACATTCACGCAACTCTGTTAATTTGGTAGTAAAACGTAACCGAGAGAGCATTGTTTATACCATAATGAACGGCCAATAAGAGTAGAACACGTGGACATGATCGAGTCTGGTCAAAGTGGCCTACTGCACTCAGAACCTGGTCAAGGTTGCCTTCGGCACCCAGGATACCGATCCCTCCATTAGGGCAACACCCTCTCCTGGGACACGTGGCACGCTCACAATCGACGTCCACAGTCCCACATTGAAATTCTACATCAAGTGCACACCTCTCAAGGCCTATAAAGGAGGCCAATCACTCCAAAATAAAGGTAATCAGAACTTACGGCATACAAGCCTATTGATCTGTCAGTTGAACTTTCTAATCCCGAACTTACTTAAGCATCGGAGAGCCTTCGGCCGGTACCACACCAATGCCCTAGGTCTAACCGAGCGTATTCTCTTTTTGCATATCACGCTCCCTACCGAGGCCTAAAGGATTCCGAAGGCATAAAATCACTAAGTTGACCCTCAAAGTCAGAGGACCACTTTTTGGCGTCAACAGTTTGGAGCCGTCTGTGGGAAACGATAAACAATCGACCCTTTATCCCCAACTCGAAAACTACGTTCCCGCCACAGGAGGGAATGCCGTACGGTATGCCAGTCGGAGCTAGCCCAGCACCCCCATACACACCGGCAACTAACCCCCCTGTACTCCAACCCGCAGAAAATGCAAAGCTTTTAGCCCAAGTCGTGTCCCTTCGGCAGGACATGGCCAGGTTACAAGAACACAACAATTTCCTCTCATCCAGAGTGGACGAAACACAACAGTTGCTCAACCAGCAACAAACGCAGAACATTTAGACCGACTAGTCGTCACAGAGTCTACAGACTCCCCATCAGCAGAAGAAGGGCAAGAAAGTGGCAAAGGCAACGCTTGCGCCGTCTAAGCAATTGGTAGTCCCAGCACCAAAAAATAAGCCTCATGTACCGAAGAAGGTCTATTCTGACTACCGTCATAGGCTGTGGGATCGGGAAGTCGAATGACAAACCGAACGGCAGGGATCGCCGATCAGGATAAATGCGCACCTAGACGACCCCCGACTGAGAAATCTGGGGAGGAAGTCGCCGATACGAAGGATACCAGTTTTGGAATCAACGGCAGAGTCTGACCAAGAGTACGCCCCTTCCACAAATCGATCATCGTCCTACCGTTCGGCAATGCCGACGAAGTTCTCAGAGGTCAACCCTGTCAGGTCCCAGCAGCGGTCGGTACATCAAACCGCAGAGGAGATACCGGACAGGGACCATGTTATCCGCCTCCTCCTTCAGAGGGTACAGAAGATGGAGGACGATCGAACCCGCACTCAAGAACCCGACTGGGGAAGGCTTCGGTCAGGACCATTCACCGAATGTATAAGGCGCTCACGGCAGGATAGAGACATACAGCCTTTACGCATCTCGTCCTACACAGGAGTTGAGGACCCCCTGACGCACCTTCACTCTTTCTAGTCTGCCGTAGGGTGCAAGGGACTCAGCGACGAAGGGCTGTGCCTGCTGTTCCCATCCTCGCTCACCGAAGCAGCCTTGAACTGGTTCTACCGTTTGGAGCCGGGGACGGTGGACTCTTTTGACGAGCTAAAACACACTTTCCTGAATCATTTCATGATTCAAACGGACAGACTATACTCTGCCGATGACCTATATACCGTTCGACAGAGAGATGATGAGCCATTGCGCGAATATGCCGCACGATTCAGCCATGAATACTCGAGATGTCCGGATACCGATGATAGGGCAGCCTATGGTGCCTTCAAGAGTGGCCTACGGTCCTCACACTTTCGGTATCTAGTGCATAGCTGCAATTGGCGTACGTATGATGAGCTCATGAAGCAAGCGGCAATCCACGCCAAAGCCGAATACTTCAACTCGAAGGGCGAGCCCACGGCTCGGCAAAATGAACCCAAACATCGGTCCGCAACGGCACAGGCATCGCCGTTCGCGTCAACGGCACAACCTGCCAAATATACTGAGAGCCACAAGCGCAAAGATGTCGGGAGCTCCCAAAAGGGGCATTCCAAGAAAAATAAGAGTAGGTACGGCAGGGACAGCTACCGAGCGCCACTACCAGCTCATAACCAGGGGACGGAGGTGTTCACCCTGCTCAACACCTCCTATGAAGTAGTGCTGATGAACGAGAACGAAATAATCCCGAAGCCAGCGTTCCGAAAGCTTAGTCGGCAGGACGGCCAAGATACAGGAAAATTTTACCGATACCATCAGCAGAACAGTCACAATACCGAGGACTGCATAAGCTTACGAAAGATCGTCGAGCGGCTCATTCGGGAAGGCAAGTTGGATCAGTACATAGCTAGGGCGCAGCAGGCGCTAGTACCGAACGTCAATCGACAAATCAATATGATCAGTACGATCAGCGGAGGCCCAACCCTCTCCGAGGCATCTAACCGATCAAGGAAGCAATATGTCAGGGCGGCACAATACCCCAAGTCATCGGCATTGAAAGTAGCCGGTACACCAAGATGCCGAAGGTCAGGTGGGAACCCATCACCTTCTCCAAGGAAGAGGAAGAAGGGATCATCTACCCACATGACGACCCCATGATCATCCGAGCCGAGATCGCCGAATTCGATGTCGGCCGAATCCTAATCGACACTGGGAGTTCGGTAAACGTCATCTTCGCCGATGCATTTAAGGAACTCGGAACAGATGACAGCCAGGTCAACTGGCAACTCTCGCTGCTCCTCAGTTTTTCCGGAGACTTGGTCCAACGAATCGACAGTGTTAGCTTGCCGATCGCCTTCGGCATAGCCCCACGAAGGACCATGGTCTACGACCAATTCCTTGTGGTGAACTGTCCGACGGCATACAACATCATTGTCGGCCGAACAGCACTCACGGCGATAAAGGCCCACTTGTCCCCCCACATGCTACTCATGAAGTTCCCAACCTGCTACGGCACGGGGGCAATCAGGGGCGATCAGTTGAGCGCTCGGAATTGCTATGTCACGGCGTTGAAATCGACAGCCCCTCAGAAACAAAAAGAGACCTCCACGGTGGCGGACTTGCCGAACGGCAATGAACCAATAGATGATCCAAGGGAAGAAATGCCTACTCCGGTGGCACAACCTGCCGAGGATCTCGAGACCGTGGCGCTAGACGAAGGTCAGCCAGACCGATGCGTTCGGATCGGCAACATGCTAAACGCCACCCTCCGAGCCGAATTCATCCAGTTCCTTCAGCAGAACTCGGAGGTCTTTGCCTGGTCTTACAACGGCATGCCGGGCATATCCCCCGATGTCATCAGTCACAAGCTGAGCATCTCACCGGCCTTCAAGCCTGTCAGGCAAAAGCGCCGATCCTACGATGCCGAACGGTATGAAGCTATGAAGAACGAAGTAGACAAACTCCTGACCATAGGCTTCATCCGGGAAGCTGTATACCCGGACTGGCTGGCAAACGCTGTCATGGTTCGGAAGGCAAAAGGCGGATGGCGAATGTGCCAAGACTATACCGATCTGAACAAAGCCTGTCCGAAGGACAGCTTCCCGTTGCCACACATCGATCAGCTAGTTGACGCCACTGCCGGTCACGAATTGCTCAGCTTCATGGATGCATACTCTGGATACAACCAGATCTTCATGCATCCTGTCGACAGCGAACACACAGCATTCATAACAGACAAAGGCCTATATTGTTACAACGTCATGTCGTTTGGCCTGAAGAATGCAGGGGCAACCTACCAGAGGCTGGTCAACCGAATCTTCGCCGAACAAATCGGCAGCACAATGGAGGTCTATGTGGATGACATGCTAGTAAAGAGCCAAACGGCTTGTGAACATCTGAAGAACCTATCCCTGATGTTTGGCATCGTGAAGGATTACCGAATGAGACTCAACCCAACGAAGTGCGCTTTCAGCGTCTCTTCTGGGCGATTCCTCGATTTCATGATCAGCCAGAGGGGTATCGAGGCAAACCCCGACAAAATCAGAGCCATAATCAACATGGAGGTGCCGAAGACACAGAAGGACATCCAGAGCCTTACCGGGCGAGTGGCAGCCCTCACTCGTTTCATCTCCAAAGCCACAGACAAGTGTGCACCATTCTTCAAAGCCTTGAAAGGGGGCAAACACCATATAGAATGGACTGCTGAATGCGATAAGGCGTTTCAAGACTTGAAGGACTACATGGGCAGGGCGCCGCTACTATCTAAACCCCTCCCTGGAGAAATTCTCTCTCTATATCTATCGATATCCAGCACTGCCGTCAGCTCAGTACTGATACGGATACCAGAGAAGGTAGAACTACCGATTTTCTACGTCAGCAAAGCCCTACAAGGCGCAGAATCTCGGTATCCTCCACTCGAGCAGCTGGCTCTAGCTTTGGTTGTCTCTGCCCGAAGGCTGCGGCCTTATTTCCAAGCCCACACCATCACCGTCATAACCAACCAGCCTCTTCGGCAGGTTTTTCAAAAGCCAGAAACATCCGGTGGGCTGGTGAAATGGGCGATCGAGCTGGGAGAGTTTGACGTGCAGTTCAAACCCAGACCTGCCGAGAAGGGACAAGCCGTAGCAGACTTCATCGCCGAACTGACACCTTCGGAGGCATCGGAACTAGGGAACACTCCTCCACTGGTAGACTTGCCGAACGGTAGCCGTTTCGACTGGTTAGTTCCTGTCTGGGTCCTGCACGTGGATGGCTCGGTAAACCAACAAGGATACGGAGCTGGCCTGGTACTCACCGCCCCCGATGGAACCAAGATGGAGTATGCCATCAGATTCGGTTTCCGAACATCCAATAATGAGGTAGAGTATGAAGCGCTCTTAGCTGGCCTTCAACTAGCAAAAAGCATGGGGGCTAAGCAGGTCAGCATCCACAGCGATTCACAACTCATCGTCAACCAGGTCACTGCCGATTTCGCTGCAAAGGACACGTCCATGACAGCCTACTTGTCATCGGCACATTTATTGCTCCAGCAGTTCTAGGCCTACGAGATTCGGCAAGTTCCCAGATCAGAAAACAGCCATGCCGACGCGCCAGACTGGCATCGGCAATTAACAACAAGATTGGCTGAAAGGTCCCTATCGAGATCTTAGCCCGGCCAAGCACCGCGTCCGTTGACGTATGTACCGTACGGTACGAGGACACCTGGATGTCGCCAATATACCTGTATTTAGCAAACGTTACCCTCCCGGAGGACAAGGCACAAGCAAGGAGGTTGCGTTACTGGTCGGCAAGGTACATTGTCATCAACGACATTCTGTACAAACGTGGCTACACGACCCCCTACATGAAATGCATCACCAAAGAGCAGGGCGAATATGTCCTTCAGGAAATCCACAGTGGTGTCTGCGGCGATCATTCCGGTTCCAGATCCCTGGTCCACAAGGCCTTCCTGCAAGGCTACTATTGGTCGTCCATGCATCGGGATGCAATTACGATGGTGAAGAGGTGCGACAAATGCCAGCGGTTCGGCAATATTCCGCACCTACCTGCCGAACCCCTTACGCCGATCGTAAGTCCTTGGCCGTTCGCCCAATGGGGACTTGACCTAATCGGTCCAATGCCGCAGGGCAAAGGACAGGTTAAGTATGCAGTTGTTGCCATGGACTATTTCACGAAATGGGTTGAGGCCGAAGCCTTGGCCACCATTACGGCAACAAGGATCGAGGAATTTGTCTGGACCAACATCTGTTGCCGCTTTGGCATCCCCCATGCCATCATCACTGATAACGGCAGACAGTTTGATTCGGAGCTCTTTAGGCAGTTCTGCACTCGCCTCAAAATCAACCTATTCTTCGCCTCCCCAGCTCACCCTCTGTCGAACGGTCAGGTAGAAGCCGTGAACAAAATTATTAAGAAACTCTTGAAACGGCAACTCAACAATGCCAAGGGCGCCTGGCCGGAGAAGCTTCCCAAAGCTCTGTGGGCCATCCGAACGTCCTACCGAACCTCCACAGGGGAAACTCCCTTTAGCCTTGCATTCGGCTCAGAAGCCGTTGTCCCAGTCGAGATCGGCGAGTCGTCTTACAGAACGGAAGGTTTCAAACCAAAGGCGAATGAGGCTGCACTTGCATTAAGCCTAGACTTAATCGAAGAATGCCGAACGGTAGCCAACCTTCGGAACGAAGCATACAAACAGCACGTTTCTCGGTACTACAACTCGAGGGTCAGACCCCGTTCCTTCAGAATCGGAGACTGGGTTATGCACAAGGTTTCGCTTGGAACCAAAAACCCAACGGAAGGAACCCTCGAACCTTCCTGGGAAGGACCCTATGAAGTCATCGGCATCCTAAGATCCGGCACTTACAGGCTCCGAGGCACAGATGGGAAGACCCTTAGTCACCCATGGAATGTGGAGCATCTCAAGAGTTATTTTAAGTAAAGACCCCTAACCAACGGCAGGGTGGAATTTGTATTTTTGCCTACGGCACTTATATATAAAATGAGATTATCTAGAGTTGCACATGTTTGGAACACTATAGCCTATCGGCACATTTGTTCAAACGAAATATTTCGGTAGGGCTCATTATATACGAGCCACAGCAACATTGCCTACGGCAATAGAAAGCTACGATCTTGTGTGTCTACTACCGATTCCAATTTGGCTTCGTGTATTCTTAAAATTTTCATAACAACATGCGTTGGGGTACGAGCCAACGGCAGTACAGTGCACTGGGATAAGCCAACGGCAATATGGTGTCCTAGACCTGCCTACGGCATTTCTGCGGCCAAAAGACAGGCAACGACACTTGGCAAGTGTCCTAGATTGCCAAAAGCAACAACACTTGGCCAATCCAAAACAAAAGAACTGGATGAAAACCAGTGGCTTGGCCTCTACCGAACTTCCAAGTAGCCAATGGCCCAATCGGTAATTACCCCAAGATATTGTTAGCCCACAGCAATAACAAGAATCGGTAAACAGAAGAAAAATAAACTCAAGTAGTGAAACGAAAAACATTACTTAGATTAAAAATGCCATCGGCATTAATATGTTCGGAAATTTTGCCCACGGCAATTACACATTACAAAATGAGAATTGAAGATTACAAATACAAGTCCAGCTTCAGACGGCGGCCTCCCCAGCGTCACCCTCGGCAACGGGAGGATCCTCGACATTCTGAGATGAAACGGCAGCGGCCTCGGAAGGAATGGCATCCACGGGATCCTCCTCCCCCTCATAGTCCTCAATCATCTCCTCCGTTATGCCATCGGGAAGGGGAGGAGGATCGGCAATGAAGTTGAGGTTGAGCTTCCGGCCAGGATTGTACCACTTGAAACGGTAAATGAGGTCCGCCATCTCCGAGCCCACCTCTCTATCCAGGAGGGTAGTAAACTCGGAAGACGATCGGTAGGCCTTCACCGCCTCCCGAACTGCAGCCTCAATTTCCGAAGCCTTGGCTCACTCAGACTCCTCAAGCGCGACCAGCACAGCTTCTTTCGCCGCCACGGCCTCTTTCACCGCCGTCTCAGCCGCCCCAAGTGCCGACACCATCTCTGCGAGTCTAGCCTCCTGAGCCTTGACCTGCCGTTTGGCATCCTGCATATCCAGCACTAGGTTGGCATGGTCCTGAAACGCCTTGCCCGCCTCGGCGACCCTAGCCCTGCCGTCCTCGTATAATTTCTTCGAGCGCTCGGTAGCATTGATGGCCCGCTTCATGCAGAGCCACATGTCCATGGACGCCTGCAAAAAGAACTGGTTAGCAAAGTGATAAAGGAAACGGAAACTAGGAGAGAAGGGAGGGAGAGACTTACGGCAGCCTGCAGACGGAAGGCACGTCCTGCCTCGTCCCGAAGCTGCCTCTTCGGGAGCTCGTCGATCTCGGACAGCTCCATCTGCGAACCAAAGATCATGTGGTTCGCAAATTGGACCGTCTTCGACGGGCAGGCAAGGGTTACAGGCTCCACCGGGCCACTCTCCTCCTCGAAAGCAAAGGTTGCCTTCGGCAGGTTAGCTTGCCGGTTGCGCTTTGGCGTCGACTCGGCATCCAGATCCGCGGCCGTTTCCCGGAAGCCTTGGAGGATGTAGCTTCAGCACTCTTCCCGCCTTTGCCCAAAGACTGAGCCTCAGGCGATCGCCTGACTGGCGCTTCGTCAGCCAACTCCTTCTGCCTATCGGCAAGGGTCTGGTTCTCCGGATCAGCAATCGATGCCAGAGGTTCCGAGGCGGCCTCCGCCTGCCGACTCTTCTTCTAGCCTTGCAAGCCCCATCATCAGGCGCCGCTTGGAAGATTCATTCATCCTCTTGGCCTCGGCAGTAACCCTCTCCTCAGTCACTACAGGAAACAACAGTTTCGGTAAGAAAAGGGGCGAACAGTTATGAACGAAAGAAAAAATAAGTACACTTACTCTCGGCATGGTCAACGAGTCGGGCTTTGATCAAATTCTCGGTAAAGAGAAACTGCGGGTAGACCCTAGAATTGGCAGGGATTTTCTGTCTCACCCTTTCGATCTGCTGAATCTCAGCCTGAGAGGGGATCGGCTTCTTCAGTTTACCTGCACAAGATAACAAAACAAAACGGTTAAGCCCCCCGAACAAAAATCAGTCACCTGCCTATCGTTCGGCATGATCAAGACCTACCGGTGATTTGGAAGGTGATGGGGATGTGGAACCGAATGGGGGCTCCCGAGGGAGACTCCCAGTCTCCCGACAGTATCACCCGCCGATTCCTCCAGGACTTTTGGGAAGTCGGCACAGCGCTCACAAAATGCCCACGCTCGAACGCCCTTAAGCAATTGGCCTGAACCCAACCGCCGCGATCGGCACTCTTGGACTTCGTGACGCTATAGAGATAGGAGAACTGTTCGTACGATGGCTCCCCTTCTCCAGCCATGCCGAACGCGGTGATCACTCCAATCAGGGCCACCCAAAAGTTGGGGTTGAACTGGCCAGGGGCGTACCCAATCTGGGCAAGAATTCGCTGAACGGCAGGTTGCAACGGTAGCCTGACGCCATGCTGAAGGACATCAGTGAAGAAGGCGACTTCGCCGTCCTTCGGGTTACTCAAAGACTCGATAGGGCCTGGGAAAGTCATCCCTACCGAGTTAAGGATCCTATACTCCGCTCGGATCCTGGCCAACTCACGGTAGATCATCTTATTGGGGTCCAAGTAATCCACGGTGAACAAGACCTCCTTCGGGACCCTGGGATTCCCCCGATTGACTATGGTGACCTTCGGCAGAGAGGAGGTGCCGGCAGCGGCCCCCTCACGGCTAGATATGGAAGCCTCCGATCGGTATCTGACTTGCTAATCTGGAACCCGGATATCCTCTTCTAGAGGTCCAGTGTGCAGGCCCAAGCCAACCTGCCTACCGTTGCTATACACGACCGTCAACGGCATTGGCTGACTGGTCATGAGCCCCTTGCCAATCCCATGGGTAGGCGCCGACCTAACCCTCTCACCAACGACTTCAACGTCGGAGCCACTGTCGCTCTCGGTATCTGGACCCGACTCCTCACTCTCGATATCATTTCCTCTGTTTGGGGACTCTCCCTCGAATGCATTGGGCTCGCTCTCGAACCCAAACTCACTATCAGACATCTACAAAAAAAGGGAGCAAGGAAAGAGAACTAAGGGCCATGCCGAGGACTATCCTACCGATGCTTACGTCTCTACCTATGACAACTAGACTACCGAACCACACCCCACTTGCATAAAGTTCTAGTTTAGTTCAAACCAAGAAAGGACGTATGCAAGGAAAGAAAAGAGAAATTTACAAAGTTGCCGAACGGTACCTTATATGAACTGGGGGATGAAGATGGAAATCGCCTTGACTACCGATAGATCTCACCGGAAATCGCCTTGGTTACCGATTGTTCACGTCAGAAATCGTCTTGATTGCCGATAGCACTCGCCGGAAATCGCCTGGACAGAGCTTTCGCCTCACTCACAAATGCAAAGTGAACAATGCCTCAGAGACCTCCCCTATTTATAGGGAAGGGGTCGCAACGATACGCCTCGAGAAACCAAACGGCGCATTAATAGCGCCGCTCCGCGTGATTTGACACACCACGTGTCGCACAGTGAGCGGAACCTCTAACAACACGCTAGGTACAGAAGACGAAGCGTCACTCCGCCCCATCACTCCCCTCCCAGTGCGAAGATCGCGAAAGAACGACCAAACTCGCCCAAGTACTTAAGCAATCGGCAAAGTCTTCTCGGGACTCGTTCAACGCCTCAAGCGCTGCCGAACGATAATCCCCAAAGTGGCAACCCTTGAGCTCCTGGGCAAGGCGTCTGAACGAATCGGCACTGGGACAAAGGCCCAGCACGCCCCCTCCGCAAACTGCCGAACGGTAGAGCAATCTTGTACTCACCGAAGAAGAAATCAAGTCCCCATCTGAGAACTCTCGAATGAGAACTTGGGGGACTCCTGTTTATACCATAATGAACGGCCAATAAGAGTAGAACACGTGGACATGATCGAGTCTGGTCAAAGTCGCCTACGGCACCCAAAACCTGGTCAAGGTTGCTTTCGGCACCTAGGATACCGATCCCTCCATTAGGGCAACATCCTCTCCTGGGACACGTGGCACGCTCACAATCGACGTCCACAGTCCCACATCGAAATTCTACATCAAGTGCACACCTCCCAAGGCCTATAAAGGAGGCCAATAATTCCAAAATAAAGGTAATCAGAACTTACGGCATACAAGCCTATTGATCTGTCAGTTGAACTTTCTAATCCCGAACTTACTTAAGCATCGGAAAGCCTTCGGCCGGTACCACACCGGTGCCCTAGGTCATACCGAGCGTATTCTCTTTTTGCAGATCACGCTCCCTACCGAGGTCTAAAGGATTCCGAAGGCATAAAATCACTAAGTTGACCCTCAAAGTCAGAGGACCACTTTTTGGCGTCAACAAGCATCATGGAGACAGCATCCCCATAAAAGGAACCTAAGTAATCAATTTGAATCAGCACCGAGCGTACGGAAGAAAATATAGCGCCACCAGACAATTAAGGAGTTAACCCAAACATCAAATTGGATTTTAAAGGTTGGGATAAGAGTGGGTGGTGCTAGGATTATTGCTGGGGGATTCATATTCATGTTCATGTTCATGGGGGATTTTAACCCAAACGTCAAATTTGGCGGAGCAAGTTCCACTGAACTCATGCAGAAAGCACATGTATGCTGGTAAATTTGACTGAATTAACGGATTGTACATCAACTCAAATTAATTCCAACCTTCAACCTAAATCTCTCCCAACATAAAAATACAAATAAAAAATGTAATTCCTACACTGAAAAATTGATCAACTAACCCACTAAGGGAGGAAGGTTCAAGCTGATCACTGTTCAAAAGGAACACGCACGAATAACCGGCCATGTAGGCTAACCACAGCGGATGTTTGAAGCGGATCAATTTTGCCAGGTAAGCTCACAACCTGAAAACCAGAACAAAGACTGTAAATGTAACCTCTTTTTTTGTTTTAACTGGTAACAATTCAAATTTATAAAGAAAATGTGCACTGAAGTAACAAATTGTTGATTCTTGCGGTAGTTAGTTTAAACACCACAAATTTCAGCAAATAGAAAAAACAAAGCTTCTTGCGGTCCAAATTAGTTTATTGCCTATGGGGATTGAGATGGAATTCCCAGCAGGCGACATCATTTTATTTTACTTTTTTATTTGGGGCATAGTGCTTCCTTTTCTCAATTCCAATCCTGTCTACCCATTTCTGACATGCACAAACCTTAAAAGCAAGTGGCGACCTTTCTCATTCGTCAATGCTGAAGCTAAAGAGATACCTTTTTAAATGGTGTAATACCCCAAGGATTGTCAACCTGCTCTGGTTGGCCTGTTATAACCAGACGTCCAGCCGGATCTGATTGGACTCGCACCTGTTATGTACCATAGATTAGAACATTCAATCATAGATGTCAAAAATGATGCTGTGAAAATTTTCCAGCCATATGTCAAGTGATGCCATATTATCCACAATTGTATTCAGATCCACATGTATTTAAGGACAATGCAAAAAACTAGGGTCTTGTATATTTTCACTCACACATATTGCATCATGGCATGAATACATGCGGAGCGAAAAAAAACAAATATGGACATGCAAATGAAGATGATTAACCTCCAAATTGTCCAAATTGTCACATGATTGACTTCCTCTGCCAGTCATGAACAAATGTTGTGGAGATGTTGATGACATGGGGAAAGTAACAAATACTGGTTTTTGGTAGTTGTAATTCAGAAAAATCTTATGATCTAGTCCAAGGGAAGGTACAGTTGAATTCCCAGGTTTTTGAAAATGGAAACAAACAATCCGGATGATGTTTCAACTGGACAAAATGCTTCAAACCATCAGCTAGCCAAGTGTTACAAGTCTCTGGCCAACATGTACAATACAAGCAGAGTGTCCAAATAAGAACTTCATAAGCTCTATTTTTGGAAGACGCTACAAAAGAGGATAAAGATCCTGCTTAGAAATGAACTCATAGAGGAGCTCTAGTGATTCGATGAAGCATGAAGACTTGGCATGTTGAAGGCAATGACTGGTTAAGCAACATTATTTAGCACACAAGATTGACTCCCTATCAGAAAATATGTAATGTGATCATCACACAAGAAATGTTCGACAAGCTAAAATTAACATTTAAGAAATGCCCCATTTTCCACCAGCTTTCTTGGTTTAGAAACGGAAATGAGACAAATGGTTCTCTTGTATCAATTTCTATTTCTAAGTTGTATCAATACGAAGTATGGTATGATATAGTGCCTCTAGATGTTTGCCATCTCTAATGTAGATGTGTGGGACATACAAAAGGAATTAAGTCCTGCTACTACATAATTAATTTTGATGGATCCGTTTTACCAAATGGAAATTCTTCTGCAGGCTTCGTTATTCGTGATACAAATGCTAAACCTTTAATAGCAGGATCTAGTCCGCTTGGTCATAAATCTGTTTTGCAGGCAGAAGCTCTGGCTTTAAGGCAAGCAATTTATATGGGCATCGAGGTTTAGATTGTCGTCTTTGGAAAATGAAGGTGACTCCAAAATCCTAACTTTCCTATGGATGTTTTACTTGGGTTTAATTTTGATCTGTAAGGTCATAACATCCCTATAGGATCTTCGTTTTAATTGTACTTTGTTTTAAATATTTCAACAAAAATAAACACCAAGCACATGTGGGCTCAGACACAAAACCCCCCACATAAATGCATTCCTTAATCACAGTTATTATATTTCAACAGATCTCAGGGATCAAAGGAAATAACATATCATCACCAATAGTGCAATAAGTAATATCAGAAGGGTGGTAATAAAAAATCATGCAACTGCTCCATCTCAGCCATCCAATTATAACCATTGAAACAATGATCATACTAAAATCCCCATGTTAACATTCATTATATAAATAAGCACCAAGCAGAGATAAACAGAAGGGTAAAAGGAAGGGGATTCTACAAGGGCTCACCTCCTCACGCAGAAGACCAGGTACCAAAGCATATACCTCAAAGCAATCTTTCTGAGCATATAGAGAGTGAAAGTAGTTAGAACCAACAAAAGACAGCCAAAATTTGAATCAAATCTAGATCTTGGGAAGAATATCAGGAGAAGAATACATAACGCACTTACAGTTTCTCGTACATTGATCTTCACCCAATCAGCTGGAGGTCCAAGATCAACAACAGTCGTGACTACCCTACCAGATGAAAACATGTAGCCTTTGATTTGATCAGAAAAAAAAAACAGAAACAAAAAGAAATCAAATGCAGCGTTAATGTAAATCAGATTTGTTGCTTAATAAATGTACTTAACAAAGTTTTACCTTCTTGATAGCATGGGGATGTTTTGAGACAGTTAGGGAATGTATTGTTTGTTACATATTACAGCCTTCCTAAATGGTGCACTTCTATTATTTTTCCAACACCCAAAGCACAAAGGATAGTCCAATGTCCAATGGTCAAAATCTTTTTAAAGTCCTTTTGCAAATGAAGATTTACGAATCCAAAACTATACACAAATGTTTTAGTAAGATTTCTTCCAAATTCAGGTATAACGCAAAAGAGTCCACAAAAGTAAAATGAATGCTAACACAATCACTTCTTAGCAATGCATGAAAATAAAAATAGTTAACTTAAACTAGTACAGAGAAGAGGTGATCTAAAACAGAGAAATCATAGCAAAAATATAATATATATAATATATAATTACAGAAATGACCAACGAGTAACAATCGTAACTGCTTATCTGCCTCAATATTTGCAGTTGCATGCTCCAGGTTAGTTGGTGCCCTGTGTTTAATCGAACCTGACAACACAAGACAATATAATAATAAATGCATTTTTGCATAAAATATTGATTGGCTAGAAATATATTTCAGTGTTGGGAAACATACCAATGCTTTTAAGATTCTTTTCACGCTTTGAGGTAGAACTTAAGTTCTTGTCCTACAAAAAATAAAAATAAAAGCATTTTCAAAATAAAAAAAAATTGAACTGTAATGAAAGATGTACAAATTCTCCAGACATACACAACTTATAAAAATAAGTATAATCATTATATCAAGACATAAAGTTTCAGTGCACCTTAATAATAGGCTCGGCAACTTCACCATATCCAACAAGACGCTGTGCATGCCAACCCTGCATAGCGCGAGCTGCAGCATCCCTTCGTGCCCTGCCTGATCCAGGAGTTTGATGACCACTTGCCTGCACAAGAGACAGATGAAAGTATCACTGAGAGAGAGAGAGAGAGAGAGAGAGATATATATATATATGTATATATATATGCAGTTAGTGCCTTATACTGACTATTAAGAAAGTCAACTAAACAACACCATGAAAAGTTTCAGTTAAGTAAATTTAACAAGAACCCTCAACCTATGTTGCACAGACACAGATACGGGTATGGCAATACGATACGATACATACAGCAATGCGGAAAATCTAGAAAAACTAGCATACCGGTATGGCAAGGATATGGACATTAAAATAATAGATACTTGTAAACATAATTTACATTGCAAATTAATTGTTCATCTATCATGTTCATTTTCCATGATACCACACAAAATAAAATAAAAAATATTAAAGCATGCTTATTCTCATTACAAAATAGCAAATCTTCTTCTTTCTTCTTATTTCTGGGCACCATTTTTTCTCAGAATGAGAAATCCTAGGTCATTTCCTCTTTCTGTCAAACATGAAGAAGTGGGGTAGGTCTGATTAACTTTTAAAAATTAAATTTTGAACCCCATATTTTTTTAATGTTTCAAAAAGACCACTGAATTTTTAAAATAATTTCAAAATGGCCCCTGGAAATCTCTTGACCATATCATGCTGTCCTGCGTGTATCAATGCTGTATTGATGCCATATCCCGTAGTCAACTAAATAAAAACCCAACAATACCCCATTTTCTGTATTGGATATGTATCAGAGTGTATCTAACCCATATCATTATCCGTATCCCTATCAGACTGTCACCCTGGCTCAATTTGGAAGAATCAGTGCAACATAGCCCTTAGCCTAGTACAGAAAAGGATATTCTAGATGCAATCGAAGAAGTACATAATAAATAAATGAAATTCCACCTCCTTCTCAACGGTCGTGGACTGAGTGACGGGTCCAACAGGAAGTCGAAGCTCACCAGTTTGCCTCTTATGCTTCTCATATTCCAAAAGTGCCTGCACAAGTTGATAAATTCAGGGAATAGAAGACAAATGAAATAATACAAGCATTGGCAACAAGTAGCAATTTGATATGATGACTAAAACCATAATACCTGGGAAACAGAGTCTAATAGGAACAGATTCAAGGAACTCATTTTTAGTGGGGTCAAGCTCCCTATGAGAAATAGAGCTTATACACCTTTCATGACAGTACAGATAATCGAAAAACATAGCATATCCCCTTTGTATGTTAAGAAACAGGAAGCATATCCCCTTTATTATGCAAATGAAACAACGAATCCACTTTATTATTAAGTATTAACATTATTAACTAGACTAGAAGACCCAAGTCATGATCCTCCCACTTAACTACTATCCAAATAGTGTTCCCAAAACCTATACGAATAGAATCACACATAGTACAGTAATCATCATGAGTTAATGCCTACTGATAAATCAAGTTTCTTTTTGTTTGTTTTTTTTATACCCATAAATCCACCAATCAGCAAAGTGAAACAGCTTTGAAACTGCCCCTCCCCCCGGAACCCTTCAATCTTTGGGAGGCAGGAAACACTAAGAAATAGCTAGGTAGGTACCTTTGGGGGTTTCGAACCTCAGACCACATGGGAGCAAACCATGGGCCTAGCCATTCCAACTAACCCCTCGTTGGTGATAGATCAAGTTTCTATTAAAGGAGCAAATTAGTAGTTGAACATCATCTCGTCCCTAAACAGGCTTTACCTTCTCATAAAATATGCGGAATGTCCAAGATACTGTTGTGCAAGTCCTGAAGGAGATAAAGAGAAACAGTTCAGTCCAACAGATGGAATAATGTACTTTGCAAAGATTTATATAAAAAATAAGAGCTGTATTAAATCCAGCAACATAGTATGTTATGAAGCTAACAACCAAAATAATAAATAATAAATAATAATAATGGAAAACATAGCAGCAAGATTTTAGTTGTCTGCAACATTTCTTTTCTTTGCTTTTTTTATTCTTTCCGAGGACATGATCTATATGCAGATCATAAACCAAAATCCATAATGACCTCCAACAATAAAACAGCTAAACTCCAAATGTCAAAGAAATTCAGCTTCTAAATTTTTTGTAACAGCAATCTTTTCTTTTATATTGGGGACATGACTATATGCAGCTTACAAACCAAAATCTGTAACAACTGGCAACAGTACTTCATCTAAACTCAAAATATCAACATAAGGTAGGTTCTATGCTATATTTTATACAAGAGTACTGCAAGTTCTAAACTTTAAGATTAATGCAGGTTCTAAATGATTGCTAGAAAACAACTACAAACAATATGTCCCTTACTTGGGCGGGTGGAAGGACTCTCCTACTTGCCGCCATAACTTTGATGCAGTCACCTGCAGTTACCCATAATATAATCCAACAAATAAATATTTAGACATGATCTCTTACTCCAGCACATAATTTAATGTAATCAAAACTCCAATTGCAGGTTCATATATTGAAGTGAAATTTTAAACTCAACCAAGTCTTCAGGAAGTTTTTAAATACTCCTAAAGTCTTTGTAGCTTATAAGTTTAGGGTTTTCATGACAATAAAACCAGGGCAGCAAAAACTCTTATGCAAGCAATTATAAACCACAATAACAGTTATCTTTTACTAATCAATAGAAACAATAATAATTCCTCTTGTCAACATCAATATTACATGAATGGAAAAAGTTAGTTTTTTAAAGTGGCATAACGCATTGTGCGAAGGAACCCACAGAATCTAAGAAACAGTCTCCTATATAATCAGGGCCAAGGCTTAGTCAATATTCCAAGCATATGCACAACTTCCTAAATAACTATATTCAAATAGCTTGTCTGTGTTCCAGTTCCATATAAAATTTTGAGGAGTGAAACAAAGAGTTAGGGATTTGGTTTGATATGAGCCTAGCATTTTGCAAATTTAAGCTCAAATTTCTGTAATGTTGAAAGGCCTTCAATGCTGAAGGTACATGAGTGATTTAAAATGCGAAGTTAGAAATCAAGTCTTTCATTTAGTTCACCAAATAGGATGGTGCATGCAATCGGGCAATAGATGTGCACTTCCGCACATTGCACCCTTTTGTATGTGTCAAAAAGAAAGATAGTAGATGGAAAGAGAAAAGAAAGAAAGTATATGGAACGATAAAGACAGAAGAAGAATACAAGGAGGAGGAAGAGGAGGAAGTCAGCTAGGGTTTTCTAGTCCGCACAGTTTGAATACCAAAGTCTAAAAAATGATTTACATGAAGGCGGGAGGCAATCCAAGTCAAACAAGGAAACAAAAAGAAAATAAAATCACATCATAAATGGAATCTAGAATAATGGAAAGTTCCCAAACAAATTAAGTAACATTAAATAAACTCCATAAATTCTAACATTCCCACTCAAGCGCAATAAACTATAGAGTAGTAGCATGGCTGAAGTGATGCTACAAACAAATATTTTTTTGACACACAACCAAACAGTAACAGGTCAGCCAATAAGCTTAAGAGCAGTTTAACCTCAGGCAAAATAATTTATGACGGCTCACATTCTAATGTCCAAGGGATTCTTCTTTTGAGCTACACAAATCGAAACCTTAAGAGTTTTAATAAATCGTTGAAGCTTTTCAAAATTTTCTTTGATTCTCATAGTATTTATCCATACATTGTATCCATGGACATGGCTCCACCTCTCCTCGTGTGTGAAGCATATGGGTAGACTTGGAGTGACTCCAAGCCACCTTTGGTGTGTTGCTCAACACCAGTGTGATGGCAGAATTTTTCTTTAGGGAGTGATTAAAAACACCCAAAGGACGGAGTGAGTCCAGATCTCTTTTTTATCCCTTCCTCTTACCATTGTCCTACATCACATTTCTGGAAGACATAGGAACTATTGTTTCATTAAATGCTTCTTTGCATATCATGTTTCAAAAGCATTCTTTTTGGAGCTGGTGATGGATATGAGAAGACAATTTGTATTTGTCGGAGCATAATATAAATCTTAGAAAGGAAGTTTGTAGAATTATACTTGTTTTCCTTTCGTCAAAATCAATCCAGAACCAAACCAGTTTTACCTGCCTAAGTTCCCTATACATAGATGGTTATGCTTGGTTCTTGGTTAATTTGAACAAGTTCAATTTGTTTTTTCGTGCAAAATTGAACTAATTTGTGAGAAATTAATTCAATTTGCTTTGAAAATTCAAAACTTTTTGGGTGAGACTATCGCCATCATACCAAAGTTTTGAGATTGGAGGTAGTTAATGCTAAACTCTCTACTCCTCCTCTCTAGGTAATTTACTATATGGAATTTTCATAAGCCTGCTGAATTTCAGAATTTAAGATTAGACTTGAAGTTGTCAAATTTTTGCTTTGAATGTGATATATTGTAGAACCTTTCAATCCAATACTATTCTTGGATTATTAATGGTTTTAAAAATCCAGCAACCCCTACACAACCACCTCTAATACAATGACAAATTCTACAATCTAAAAGATTGAGACACAAGATTTGTAGCTTACAACAAATGTGGTTCAGAACATTGTTTTTTCTCAGATGCTTTTGATGACCAAATGTTTGTGATAAATAACATCCAATGTAAGTCCAACTTATTGGTTGGTGCAGGTTAAAGACAAGACTGCACACCAGCAGTACCCTTAGTCATTTTGAAACTTCGAACACCCAAATTTGAACTTTGTAATACCCTTTTAACATTCTTCTATTTGTCTCAAACTTCCATCAAATATCTTCATCTTCTATTTCTTTTATTTTTTTCCTCTCAGGGTAAAGCATTAAAGTTGTGAGTCAAAGCCTATGGAAACAGAAAGAGAATCACAAAAAGGCCCATAAATGTTATACATATGGACCATAATTGTTTCTCTTTCTTTCTATGCTTCTTTCATCAACCATAATTTTAAAGATCAAAATTAATAGAGTTGAACAATAATGTCCTGATTTTCTCAAAGTTACCAAAATTTACCAAATTCACTATATATAGTAGGTGAACTTTCCCTCACATGATTCAGACAATATTTCATACGCCACATGTATAGTTGGTGAGCTTTTCCTCACCAAAATCACTGTATATAGTTGGTGAACCTTCCCACACATACCATGAATGAGCCTACTATAATTCAACTATCAACTCGTTTAATCTACTTATCAGGTTCCATTCATTTGCATCTATCATAAGATCCCAGTATTTAACAGTCCAGACAATAAATTAACGATAGGACAAACATTTTTAAATTGCAAATGTATAGTTTTAATAAGTTTGGCACGGTGTGGTGAAATTATAAACCAGTAAATCTATGGAACTTTCAATTAAGTTCTACTTGAGTGCAAGCATTCTTTGCAATGCTTTGTCTACAGCAGACAGATATGAAATTATGCTAAGCATTAAGTTTAATTAATCCAAAGAGAAACAAGATGCATACATACCACATCGTAGCCACCCAATCTAGTAACAGCCCTCCATAACCTACATCCCACAAAAAGTATGAAGAGATTAGACCATACCTGATTTCAGTCTTCAGACACACATAATTACTCTTTCATACATAAAAGACACATAATTTATACAGTGAAAATAATTATTTCCAGAATCTTACTTCAGGCAATTCAGCGGCTCTCCATAAAACTTAGGGGCCTTAAATTCCAAGGTGTTTTCCTTGTAGAAACTTTCCACCTCCTTCATAAATGCTGCTTGCTGCGATGGTGTCCCATCCCCCGTATCCTCAGCCTCAGCCATCTGCAAATTACAAAAGCAAAATAAAAGAAGAAATGCAATTGAGAAATATAACCGGGAAAGAGAACACTCATTGCATTAAAGTCATTCATAAACAAAAACATTATGTCTGGAACTAGGTACCTCGGTATCGTTCGACCCATTCTTCAACTCCCCCACCCCTACATGTTTATCTACAGGTTTGAGCTGATTTTTTACAGTGGCATTGCTGCCATCAGCCTTGTTTTCTATGGGCACATCACTAAGAAGAGCCTCATTTACTTTAACATCATCACCAACATTCCCCTCATGAGTAGCCGGCTTGTCCTGAATAGCATCCCTCATAACTTGATCATTTGTTTCCGGTTGAGGTGGCTGCCCAAGTTGATCCTTCTCTTGGCCCAATTTTTCCTTGTCCTCCATCTAAATTATACTGATTTTATTTTACACTCTGAAATCTGAATGCAACATAATATTCAATCAGATAAAGTTCATTTTATATAAACTAATAAAATGAAGTAATATATATACTGCTTCCTTCCTGGCGCTGAATGGAATAAAATAAACACATAAATTAACAAAACACAGGAGATGCACTGGCACTTTTGGTTTTCCCTGTTCTTGAGAAATAGTTTCTGGAAAATCCAAACCCTAACATTCGGCCTGGTCGTAGCAAGAGTGTGACGTTCTCAATCTCTTGTTTTATTTTTTAAAAATAAATAAATAAATAAAGTACGAAAGAAAGAACGCACAACCAATCGAAGTTGTTTGCTATGGTTTCGTTGATTTAACTAGGGGACCGAAGAGAGGAATAATAAAATTGGATCAAAAGACACGAAAAGAGTTATAATTTATAAATTCAAGCACTCAAAAGAATACCAAGAAAATGGGTCTTAGAGATAGGGAAACGCGGTGAAGCGAAGCTTGCCTTTGTTGCCTGTAGGCTGTAGAAGGGGCGGCCGAGACTGAGACTGAGAGATAGCACCGGCAGAGAAGTGAAACGGCGTCGTCTAGGGCAGGGTAGTGCTTTGGGGCTGGAAATGCAGCAGCAGCAGCAGCAGGAGGTAAATTAATGAGAGGGCAGAGACAGATAAGTAAATAATAATACAAGGAAAGTGAATTGTTGTTATCAGGAATACATGGAAACGTACGTTTTTGTTTTTATGAATGAACTATGGCATCATGTAGAGTAGAGAGCTTGTAAGTAAGAGAAGATAACAGCACCTCTCAGCGCTGCAATTTTATTTAACGCCGGTCGACGGTTGACGAAGACGACACCAAAATTCAGCAAAAACCAAAAGCCACTGCTGGCTGGCGAGTGGTGATCTGCACTCTCTCTCTCTGTGCTCTTTTGTTCCTCCTCTCCGATTTAAAAGCACTTTTGACTCGACATTAGTGAACACACAACACCTGGACAATTTATCTTACCAAATTCAATTCCAGGGCTTTTTAAATGGACCTGTTTATTGGTTTTGATTAACATGTTTTTTAATATATTATTTTTAAAGTTTTAAAAGGGCTTAAATGCCCAGTTAGACTGCGTAGCTTTGTATGGCCCAGACCAAGCAGTTATGTGAAGGAAGGCCCAGAAATGGGTTTAAGGAATCATGCGAAAAGCATCAATTTTTGAATCTCAAGTTGGCATTTGTTGCTGTTGGAGAACATCAGAAATTAACCAAATAACAGATTAAAAAATAAAACGAAATAAATTCTATTTATGACAATAGATCATAGGGGTGGTTGCGGTTCGGTAACCGCGAATTTTTGCCCAAACCGCAAACCGACCGACTATT
Source organism: Prunus kanzakura (assembly GCA_020521455.1). Classification (NCBI taxonomy): domain Eukaryota; kingdom Viridiplantae; phylum Streptophyta; class Magnoliopsida; order Rosales; family Rosaceae; genus Prunus; species Prunus kanzakura. Next base: position 14,439 of record BPUM01000295.1, on the reverse strand, counting down.
TGCGGTATGGTGATTTTTGAAACCGCAAACCGACCGCGTTTTGCGGTTTACCGCATTGCGGTAAACCGCAAAAAGCGGTCGGTTACCGTGAATTAGCGGTTTAAAACCGCAAGTTCTTTTTGTGTCATAAAAATCCAACTTCTCAAGCATATATAAATTCACAATCTCCTCAACTTCTCAAGCATTCACAACCTAAAGAAAATTAAAGTTCAATTCCAAGCATTCCAATTAAAGTTTAACTTCTCAAGCATTCCAATTCCAAATTCTTTAAAGTTACAAACCAAAAGGAAAATGCAATGCAAAATGAATTAAAGTTACAACCCAAAAGAAAATCTAATTCAAAGTTAATTAAAGTTACAAACTAAAAGGAAAATGCAATGCACCAATGTTACAAACTCAAGTGTTGGTGGTGGTGAGTGGATTTGAAGAACCCCGTTGTGTTGTTTGAGCATCAATGCTATCTACAAATAAAACAACATAAGTTTAGTACATTTTATTATAAGAAGAAGCATAAATAACATGAGCATAAATAAACTAATTACTTATTTATGCAACCTCATCATCAATCTCATCCTCTTTTGCACTAGTTGAAATGTGACATCAACATCATCACCAATTTGTGCAACCTCATCATCAATCTCATCCTCTTTTGCACAAGTTGTAAAAAATATTGTATGAAATATGTTGTATGAAATATATTTTACATACAATATAATATAGAAAATATTATTTAAAATATATTCGCGGTTTGCGGTAACCGCAAGTTTTGAAAATCAAATACCGCAACCGCAACCGCAAATGCGGTTCGGTTCTAAATACCGCAAATGCGGTTCGGTTTACCGCGATTGCGGTTTCATTGCGGTAAATTATCGGTTGGTTTTTGCGGTTTTGCGGCTTTTCGGTATAAAATGCCACCCCTAATAGATCAAATCAATCCAACAGTAAATTAAATTGAAAATACTGATTTGGTTGGTGATAGAGTCTTACACAGTTGTAGTGTCCTTATCACAATGCGATTCCAAAATTCTATGTATTTTGACTTGAACAAATTTGTCTATTATATCAAGGTTCGAAGAGTGACAGACTCAGGAATCTTACCTCATAGGCTCATAGTGTAAAATGTTTTTTTTTTTGGGTGTCGGCGGCAATGGAGGAGATGGGAGTTAAAGGTTTTTTTTTTGGGGGGGAAGGTTTTGGAGAGGTTGGGATCGGGTGGAGGGGTTTTGGAATGGCTGGAACTATTTTAATTCTTTTTTTTTTTTAAAGACTTGGACCAAAACGAGGTCATTGAAAAAAAAAATCGCTAGGTCAAAACGATGCCGTTTTGGCCAGCATGTTTAAAAAATAAAAAGAAGCGCATTGCGCTTCTTCTTCTTCCTCACGCAACAAGCCTTTCCTTCAAGCCAAATATCAAACATGTGGAGGGCATTTCATGGGGTTGCAGAGGGTCAAGAGGACCTTCAAACTTATTTCTATGGAGTCCATAGGGTCGTTTGACCCCATTGATCCCACTATGGGTCCGTACCTCTTCATCCAACAACTGTTACCAAAATTTGAATTTCAGATAATGATATTATCCAAAAACTAAATTTATCATTAATAAAAAAAATATTAATTATATTTAGTAATGATTGAGCGAAAAAAATAAAATCTTTTTTGAGTCGCACTCGCACGTAATGAATACAAAAACAGACGAAGCTTCAATGTGGAAACCATCTGGAGGGAAAGTCTTCACGCGCAGTTCACAATCTAGACTTTTGACCAATAGAAAAACAGAAGAAGCTTCCGGGAAACGAATTTCCTCAAATAACCCCAATAACTTCAACAAATTCGAATATCCTTGAGTTTGACGAAGGACAATTCTGTCCAATCCTAAAACATTAAGAGAGGGTAGCGGTTACAATCGGCGTCCGCCTCACGTCAGGTTTCCTTCCTCGAAATTAATTTACAAGTCCGCCTCCGCCTCACAGCAGGTATCCTTCCTACAAATTAATTTACAAGTCTGCCTGCCTTTATGACGACTTCAACATTCTTCATCTTCTCTTTCAAAATCCACAAAGAAACCACAACGCTTCTCAAAACCCATATATATTAAAGAGATATGAGACAAGTGTTTTAGGTGAAGGCAAGGGTTTTGTTTTGTTGATCAAAATCATATCGAAGGCAGAGTTTATTATAATTTATTAATATACGATTAATTAGCATGGGAGATTGCAGGCCACTGGGTTTCTTGCTGGGTTTGCCTTTTGCTTTGATTGCATTGGTCTTATCTGTTGTTGGTGCTGTCATCTGGGTTCTTGGGTGAGTTCATTCATACACATGCAATGGCTGTCTTCTTGTTGAATCAATTTCTTAGATGTAATGTTTTTCGTTCTTTTTGTTTTGCAGGACGGTTTTGAGTTGCTTGTGTCCATGCTGCATTTGTGTTGGTGGGATAGCGAATTTGGCGGTCACTCTTATCAAGCTTCCTGTAAAAATAATTAGATGGTTCATCGATCAGATCCCTTGTTGAAGATGTCAGAGTTGGGTTTCTAGGGAATTTGTACGATTATTTGTTCTGATTTTTCAGAAAATTCATGATTTGTAATTAGGTAGGATATTCGATTACACCATATATTGTTCTGGTAGATGACTCCATGATGGTGGATCGTGGGATAGAAAGTTTTCTAATTGAATTTTTTAATTGAAATTTTTTTTTTGGTATCAATTTTGCGGATATAAAATTTCATTATTTAAGAAGCCTACATATTTTAAGAATACAATCTATATTCTGTGGACTTTGTTGGAAGACTAAGGGTCGTGGTATCTTACTTAGATCCATTTTTTAAACCAAAAACAATTTTTGAGTCCAAAGTCCATAATTCGCGTTTGATAAAGCTAATTTTTCAAAAATCCAACTAAAAAATAACTTACAAATGACCAATTTAAAAAATAATAATAAAAAAAGGAGTGCTGCTATTTCCACCCCCCTGTCCTATTTCCCCACCCACCTTATCTTTCCACCCACCATGTAAATTTGAAAAAATACAATCCTATCTTTCCACCCACCATTATTCCTAAAATACCCATTAATTATTAATTTATTTAAATTCTCTGTATATTGTTTTTAGGGGAAACAATGTATTTATTTCAATAAAACTGAAACCGATTACAGCATATCCTTCTCAATGAAAGCAGGAAGGTCCCTATCCCATGAGAACATGTTAATTGATGAAATAGCGAAATATGCAAGGCCATGTGCCACTATATTGGCATCTCTAGAAACAAAACAAACTGAAGAATTATTTAGTTGTTGAAACAAAAAAAAACGACAGTCATCGATCGATACTCCTATTGATGAGTTGTCTGCAATGTTAGATCATTATTAAAATAACTTTAACCCCAGATCTATCATCCTCGCCCATCTCCAACACCAACACCAAACTCCTCCTTACCCTTCAAAAAGCCAACATGAAAATCAATGAACCCAGCCTAAAGAGACAAAGACAGAGAGACAAGGACACAGAGAGATAGAGAGAGATAAGAGGAAATGAGGATTTGTCGGCGGCACGGGGGGAGGGGGTCGCCGCTGACGGGTGGGATGGTTGACAAGTCAGGTGGGGGTGGACGAGCTTTGGTGGCTCTTGGGTTTTTGGTTTTGTTTTTAAGAATTAATTTTAATTTTTTTTTAGTTATTAAAAGTGAACATTGTCAAAAAATTAGAGAGTCCTTAGAAGTCATTTTATGAATGGATAAATTAGTCTTTAAAATTTTGAAAATAAGATGGGTGGGGAAATAGGACAGGTGGGTGGAAATAGCAGCACTCTAAAAAAGAGGTTTTACATTCTCTCTCTCTCTTAAAATCGGTATTTAAAAACTCATATTTTTAAAAAATATCATGATTTTTTGAGTTATTTTTTTTTAATAGGATACCCTTAAAAGCTTGGACACAAGCCCGCACGCAAGATGGTATCTAGTTTGAGTTACGAACTTTTATTAAAATAAAAGTAACTTGGTGGCTATTTTTGGATCATATTCCTAGTTCTAATCATTGTCAATTTTTTTAATTTGTCAAATAGGGTTTAGTTTTTAGGGAGCTTTAATTTTAAACCATAATATAGTTTACTAATTTAGTAGAAAGAAATACAATTTAGTCTAATTAGCAAAAGGCCAAAAACCAAAATGTAACAAAAATACCATTACAAAATATGAAAATTACAACATATGCCATTTTCAGTATTTAGTTTTAAACCAAATACAATTTAGTCTAATTAGCAAAAAGCCAAAAACCAAAATGTAACAAAAATACCATTACAAAATATGAAAATTACAACATATGCCATTTTCAGTATTTAGTTTTAAACCAAAGCTGAAAAACGACATCAAACCAAAACCGCCGGAATCTCGTCGCCGGCTGCCACCGCTGGAATCTCGTCACCGGACACCACCGTCGGAATCTCGCTGCCGGCCGCCACCGTCGGACTCCCTTCGCCGGCCACCTGCCACCATCACTGTTGGCCGCCACCGTCTGCAGGGGATCAACTCCATTGCCCTTTATTCACCTTTAAAAAAAAAGATTTTGTGTCATTGAATGGACTCGAACCTTGACCCTCAAAGGAGGAAGGCTCACTCACAAACCACTACGCCAAACTTGATTTTGTAATATATATTCATTTATACAATATTTATATAAACAATCAACGGTTTTTAAAATTAAAAAAAAATCATTTCAACACTTATTCACACAAAAACTGCAAATCAAAATAGAAACTGTAACTAAAATACAATGTAGATATCAATTATGTTAAAGAAACAAAAACAAAAACGAAAACAACTACAAAAACAATTGTAATTAAATGAAAACTGCAATGCAGTTTCCAAAACTACAATGCAGTTTCCAGTTTCCAAAAGTCCAATTTTGAGTTCCGTTTCTCTTGGGTAGTTCTACTCTTCTCTTGCCCACCCAATTCCTCATTTGGGTAGCCTCTACTCTTCAAATTGGTGAGGTTGAAGGCCAAGGAAAGAACAAAAATCAAATTGTAATTAAATGAAAACTGCAATGCAGTTTCCAGTTTCCAAAAGTCCAATTTTGAGTTCCTTTGCTCTGGGGTAGTTCTACTCTTCTCTTGCCCACCCAATTCCTTATCTGGGTAGCCTCTACTCTTCAAATCGGTGAGGTTGAAGGCCAAGGAAAGAGCAAAAATCAAATTGTAATTAAATGAAAACTGCAATGCAGTTTCCAGTTTCCAAAAGTCCAATTTTGAGTTCCATTTCTCTTGGGTAGTTCTACTCTTCTCTTGCCCACCCAATTCCTCATCTAGGTAGCCTATACTCTTCAAATTGGTGAAGTTGAAGGCCAAGGAAAGAGTAAAAATCCAATTGTAATTAAATTAAAACTGCAATGCAGTTTCCAAACTTCAGGTCCAAATTAACAGAGGGGTTGGCGAGACTAATTATGCTCAAAACTCCAAAGTTCAGGTCCAAATTAATATTTTTCATCATGCTTTTCTTCAATTAATAACTATGTTCTAATTCAACATGTTAATTAATTTCATGTATATATATATAGTCAAACAATATGGTAGAATATTTTCAGATCTATTTCATTCTCCGAAAAGGAGTATTTATAATACAGGTTACAAACCCTAGTAGGGTCTAATTAGGAAATAAGTGGAGTCCTAATTACATAATATCTATACAAAAGGAAAAATAAATAAAACCCAAATAGAATAGGATATACTCTACTCGCCAACACTCCCCCTCAAGTTGGAGCAAAGACGTCACGCATGCCCAACTTGTCAAGCGAGTTGAGAAAGATACTTGTAGAAACAGCTTTCGTAAGAACATCAGCTAACTGATACTCTGAACGGATGAAGGGGAAGGACACAATCTCCGCATCCAATTTTTCTTTAATGAAATTTCGATCAACCTCCACATGCTTTGTACGGTCATGTTGTACAGGATTATGAGCAATTGCAATCGCAGCCGTATTGTCACAATATAAATCCATGGGTTTATTAGGCCCAAAACCAAGGTATTTCAACAATCTCCTCAACCATAGTAACTCAGATAAACCATGGGCCATTCCCCAATACTCGGCCTCAGCACTAGATCTAGACACCACCTTTTGTTTCTTGCTCCTCCACGTAACAAGATTGCCACCCACAAACATAAAATACCCAGATGTCGAACGCCTATCTGTGGCTGAACCTGCCCAATCAGCATCTGTATTCCCTTCTACATTTGTATGGCCATACTTGGAGAAAATTAACCCCTTGCCAGGAGTTACTTTCAGATACCTTAAAATACGAGTCACAGCCCCCATATGATCTACACTAGGAGAGTGCATAAACTGACTCACTATATTTACAGCATACGCAATATCTGGACGAGTATGAGCCAAATAAATCAACTTCCCCACAAGTCGTTGATAACGTTCTTTATCAGTCGGAACTTGATCGGGATATATCCCCAACTTATGATTCTGCTCACTAGGGGTATCAATCGGTTTACAATCTAACATTCCAGTTTCTGCAAGTAAATCCAAAACATACTTTCTTTGGGATAGAAAAATACCATGTTTAGATCTGGCAACTTCAATCCCAAGAAAATACTTTAAATCACCTAATGATTTCATCTCGAACTCAGAAGCCAGATACTTCTGAAGACTCTGTATCTCTACATGATCATCTCCAGTCACAATCATATCATCAACATAAATAATTAAAGCCGTCAATTTACCTTTATGACGCTTCAGAAACAAAGTATGATCAGAGTTACTTTGCACATACCCAAACTTCTTCATAGACGCAGCAAATCTTCCAAACCACGCTCTTGGAGACTGCTTTAATCCATACAAGGATTTCCGTAGCTTGCACACCACACCCTCCTTAGAAGTCACAAGGATACCTGGCGGAGGATCCATATATATTTCTTCCTTGAGATCACCATGGAGGAATGCATTTTTGACATCAAATTGTAGCAGCGGCCAGTCACGGTTAGCAGCGGCCAGTCACGGTTAGCAGCTAAGGATAAGAGTACACGTACAGTGTTGAGCTTAGCTACTGGAGCAAAAGTCTCTGTGTAATCCACTCCATATGTCTGAGTATACCCTTTTGCTACCAATCTTGCCTTGTAACGGTCAATGGAACCATCAGCCTTGTGCTTCAAAGTAAACACCCATCTGCACCCAACTGCCTTTTTTCCTTTTGGTAAAGGAACTAACTCCCAAGTAGCATTCTTGTTCAAGGCTTCCATCTCAACATGCATTGCATCTACCCAGTTTTGATCAGATAGAGCATCCTGCAACTTAGTTGGCACACATACACTAGATAATTGACACAAATATGATGGATATGACTTAGATAAACGATGAGTTGACATATAATGGTTAATGGGATATTTAGACTTGGCATGTATATCAGGAGAATATTGTACTTTAGGTTTCCCACGGGTAGTACGTGGGGGCAAAGAATAGGTAGGCATATCATTAGAAAGTACCTCATTATCACAACTTGATTGAGGCAATGGCAGGGCAGAGAGGGGTATATTATCAATTTCATCTGTACGAGAGTCGCCAATATCACTGTCATGTCCTTCTGAGAGAGGCTCGAAAACACCATCATTTTTGTCTGGCGACCGGTCGTGGCTTTCCTCGCGATCGGTCGCGTCACTCGTATCGGTATTGTTGTCGCTCGTCGAAGCGGGCGACCGGTCGCTTCCTATGTGCGACCGGTCGTTTCCTGGGCAGATTCGTTCACGACTGGTCGTTTCCTCACTGCGACCGGTCGCTTCGTTCGTATCGGTACTATAGCCCTAGCTCGACGCGAGCGACCCGGTCGCGTCCTATGTGCGACCGGTCGTTTTCCTCCTATTCGCCAAAAAATTCCATATTTTCCACTCCGAAACTCTTTAATTCACTCCCCCTCTCCCCCTGAATTGAAGAGGAGGGAGAAACATAATAGGGTACTTCTTCATGAAATGTGACATCCAAAGTGACATGTACCTTCTGAGTAGGTGGGTGATAACACTTATAGCCCTTCTGAGTAGTAGAATAACCAATGAAGACGCAGCGGAGAGCACAAAGATCAAGTTTACTCTGTTGATGAGAGTAAACATGAACATACGCAACACACCCAAACACCTTCGGAGGTAACTTAGAGACCGAAACCGGAGGAGTAAGAGCACATAACACATCAAGTGGAGTCTTGAAATCAAGAACCCGACTAGGAGTACGGCTAATCAAGTAGGCAGCGGCCAAGACACCATGGCCCCAAAGATGATGGGGAACAGACATATCCAACATCAGAGAGCGAGCAACTTCAAGTAACTGACGATTCTTCCTTTCAGACACACCATTCTGTTGAGGTGTGAATGGAGTGGTAGTTTGGTGAATGATACCTTGATCACGAAAGAATTGGGCCAAGGTATGATTCACATATTCACCGCCATTATCAGTGCGAAATACTTTAACACGAGCATGAAACTGAGTAGACACCATGGCACAAAAGTCAGGAAGAATAGAGGCAACATCATGTTTATTCTTCATCAAATACACCCATGTTAAACGAGTGCAGTCATCAATAAATGTCACAAACCAACGGAAACCATGAGAAGTCACACGAGCAGGACCCCAGACATCAGAATGTACTAACTCAAAAGGCAAAGCAGCTTTATTATTACTTAAGGGAAAAACAGTACGGTGGCTCTTGGCCATTACACAAGTTTCACATTTGAAACTAGACTCATCACACGAACTAAATAACGAAGGAAACAAATGTCTAAGATAACCAAACGACGGATGTCCTAAGCGACGATGCCATAACCAAAGTTGTTGCTTGTCCTTGACACTGCCACTCAAAGCTTTATTAGCGACACAATCACGAACTGCTGCAACCGGCAACTGTAAGTAATATAACCCCCCTATCCGTTTACCATGCCAATCTTCTCGTGAGTCCTGAGATCCTGGAAAAAACAATGGGTAGAATAGAAGGTAGCAGAAGCGTTAAGTGTATCAAGTAAACGCCCAACAGATAACAAATTGCAATGAATATTGGGAACCAAGAGTGCATGAGACAGGGGTAAAGAAGGAGTAAGATGGATGGTACCTTCACCGGTAACTGGGGAAGGTAAACCATTAGCACTAGTAATATAGGGGTCACGAGGGTTATGCGACAACTCATCAAACATTTTATCATTATAAGTCATATGATCAGAAGCACCAGTGTCAATTATCCAAGTAGTAGAACCCATACCTGGCATAGTATCAGAAGCACACAGATTTGCAGATGGAGTCGGAGGACGGGCCTCATCAGGAGTCACAGTGTAAGTGGCCTTGGGACCATACATACGAGCTTTGTAGTCAGCAAACCAATCAGGGTAACCATGCTCCTTAAAACACTTCTCAGAGTAATGATCCCCATTACAATGGCGGCACTTAGGCGGACCTTCAAGAGAACTAGAGGTGGAGGCAGAAGGACGAAACCCAGCAGAAGATCCAAATTTTGTGGACGGAGAGCGACCGGTCGCGACTTGCGGGGCGACCGGTCGGTGACGTGCTGGATCCACCTTAAGAGCCAGCGATCCTCCTCCAAGCATAGCGAACTGACGGGTATCTTCCTCCATGACCATGGCATAGGCTTCGAGAGGAGGTGGAACAAGACTAAGAGCAAGAATACGGCTACGAACACCATCATACGGTGGATCTAGCCCACCAAGAAAATCATAAACTCGATCGGCTTCAATTTCTTTCAGACGACGAGCCCCATCAGTAGAACAATTAAACTCATGCGGACGCAGACAATCAATCTCTTGCCAGATAGCATGAAGTTTTTCATAGAACACTTTCACAGATTCACCATTCTGACCTATAAGTATGGATTGCCGTCGGAGTTGAAACAAACGAGAACTATTCTGAGTCACAGTATAGGTCTTCCGAGTAGCCTCCCATATGTCAAAAGCAGTATCACCATGTTCGAACAAGGCACGAACTGGTTTAGTCATGGAATTGAGAAGCCATGACTGCACCAGACAATTATCTTCTTCCCATTCGGTATAGTCAGCGGAATCTTGAGACGGAGTAGGCTTCTTCCCATTGATCCAACTTGCCATACGACGACTAGTAATCGTAATACGCGCACCACGAGACCAAGAGGCATAATTGGAGCCATCCAATTTGTCAGATGTAATCGGGGTAGAGTAATCACGCGAGGGGCGTGCCTCCTTCGGTGTAGACGCACTAGCACCAGTCACAACTATGGAATCATCACCCATAATAGCAGCGGAAACAAACACAACACGAAGTAGATACGATAAACACGGCACAGGCATGGGCACAAGAACCCTAAAAGAAAATTAGGGCACAGAGTAGAACACGAGCACAAGAACCCTAAAAAGAAATTAGGGCACATAGTAGAATACGGGTGGGCACAATACACAGGTTACCAGAAACTAGGCTCTGATACCAAGTCAAACAATATGGTAGAATATTTTCAGATCTATTTCATTCTCCGAAAAGGAGTATTTATAATACAGGTTACAAACCCTAGTAGGGTCTAATTAGGAAATAAGTGGAGTCCTAATTACATAATATCTATACAAAAGGAAAAATAAATAAAACCCAAATAGAATAGGATATACTCTACTTGCCAACATATATAATCTTTTGATTATTAATTTATTATTATTTTGTAAAGCAAAATAGTTTCCACTGGAAAGCCAATCATTCATGATGAAGTACAAGAAATCTTACGCTCAAATAATATAGAGAGCATGAGGATAGCAGATTTGGGCTGCTCATCTGGACCAAACACTTTATTGCTCATCTCCGAGATCATAGATGTCATCATACGCGCCAAAAGCTGCAGCCTTGGCCTCCAGCTGTCAGCAACAACATATATCAGAGTGTTCCTCAATGACCTCTTCAACAATGACTTCGATGATGGACTTTATTTCAGAGCAGACTCAGCGCGAGGAAGAAGAGAGAGCTCTCTGGACTACGTCGTGATTCGCGAGGAAGAAGAGAGAGACTCGGCGTGACGTCATAGAGAAAGTGGGTGAGATCTGATTTTGACAACGCTTTAAAAAAAAAAGAGTGAGATATGATTTTGGAAGGATTTTAAACAAAAAGGGTAAAATTGTATTTTACCTCTATGATTTAGACAAGCCCAACGAATCTGGGCCTCCTCTTTGGCCTAATCCAAAATAACAATTATTTCATAGGTATTAAAACCCAAACCAAAATATCAAATGTCTCAAACACTAATTAATAAAGTTAATTATGTCTAATACCTAATTTTTCTTAGTTTTTAATAACGATACGGGCATCAACTTGTTGACTAACTTATAAATACCAACACATGTGGCACATGATATGGCAGTTCATATTATTCTTTCATCTCGTATTTCTTTTTTAAATTCCATAATTTTTTTGCAACAAAAAAGACACCCAACGATTCCCCTCCCTCCTCCCCTTCACTTCTATAAAACCCTAAAAACCCAAAGACTTATTATCATAAACAAATTAGTTTAAATTCTTATTTTTTATTCTAAGAACAGGAAGGTTCCACCAAAAGCAAACAAGGTTGAGATTACGACCCTTTTTGCTTTATTCCTATTGACATGAATTGTCAATTAAATTGAAAGAAAAAGTAGGCTTTGATAGAAGGACTAGCTTCAGAAAATTTTCAAAAATTAAAATTTAAAAAAAGAAAAAAAAAAAAAAACCAAATGGTTGTTCTCTCTCTCTCACCGTTGTGCTACAATGTCAAGATCTAATTAATTAAGAACTTGAAATATGATAACCAAACTTGTAACCTAGCTTAATTCAATTTCCTCTGATGCGGTGGCAAAATCGAAGTACAGGACTTGGCCTATACCTAGAATTGCATAAAGATTGGCAGCGTTCTAGGTTTCTTTTTTCTGTTAGGGGTGGGGGAGGCAAGGGGTTTATTGTCGAATGATGGTTGGTCTATTTCTTCTTGTTGTTTTTTTTCCCCTTTTTCGGGAACAAAATATGTAATTAAAAAAAATGAGGTGGCGGTAACATGGTATGCTATGTCATGTGTCACATGTGTTGGTGTTAATAAAGTTGGTAAACAAGTTGGTGTCTGCTATTGTTTTAAGGGTAATGCTATGAAGACCATTTATTTGTACCATATTTGTGTACCATCTGATGTGGCTGTTGAGTTGGCTATGCCACATCATTAAATGAGTTTTTAACATTTTTAATTTTTTATTATTTTTTTCACCCTTCACTTTATAGAAACATAAGCGACACCCTTCACTTTACTGGGCCGCCTACCAAGCCCTAGCCTCCGAGTTTGTCCCCAATTTTGACATTCGCACCTCATGCGGCTTCGAGACCAGTTGGATCTCATAGGGCTAGATGAACATCACCACCATGCAGTAGTTTGAAGCCCTAGTCGGAAATGCCACGCTTAAGGACATCATCGATAATTGTAACCAGTCTCTTGAGAATAGCTCACCATGTGCCTCTTGCACCACCAGCTTGTCCAGCTTAAAAGCCTTGTATTTGACCGGCTAGTCCATCAAAAATGTCTCCACTTGCACGACATACCCGTCATTTATGTGGGGGCTTTTGCCAATCAGTACAATCCGGTTGATATCAGGATTGCCTAGTCCCTGTTCGCTCTCAATTTCTTGATGCATAGCTCCGATAAGAAGAAAATGACTGTTATTTTGATTTCTTTGGTTGCTTGTGCTGTTGCGTTCTTGTAGCATAAATATGACCAATTTATGATCAAGAAGAGGAGAAAGGATTCGAATGATAAACTTGAGAAGGGTTTGGGTTCTGCCTTAGAGTCAATTAGTGGAAGCACTACTTTGATTAAGTTTAAATGCGGAGAGATTAGTGCCCAGGGTAGGTCCATTGATTTTGGAGACCCTGTGCAAAGAGAGATGTTGATGCATGTTGAGGCCCAAAAAATTCAAGGCTAGGCCTAAATATATTCCAGGCCCAATGCGATACCTTACTGAGAAGAAATCGATTTGGGCACGCGAAAGTTCGTCATACACGCTCGCACGAGTCACGATCCATGTGCCACGCGAAGCAAATATGTAACCTGTCACGCTAAGAGTTGTAGCAAGCTTATTAAATGCATCGGCTCTATGAACCCATGCTAATTATCCCGCCAAGTGCTGTTTTGACTCGACCATAGCCATTTACAATACAATGAAATTCAAGCATGTGCACGCCAATCGACATGCCATGCTAAGCGGAAAACCCTTTATTTTACACCTAGCCACGCCACAAGCTTAAGTGGGCTCAAGCCACGCAAATGCCTAGGGCTGACTGAGCGGGTTGTGGTATGGATGATTATGAGCATTCACGGGGCCCATTGATGGGTCAAGAAGTGGAAGTTTTGGGCTGCTTGGGAGCCCCAAAACTCAAGCCCATTTCTTGAGCCCAAATATGTGGGTAAGCATGAAAGAAAGAAAAATGTAGCCCATTAACTTAGAAAATTGGCCCATCACCTTAGTAAAAAATAGTCCATCACTTTAGAAGGTTGGCCCATCTCTTTAGTAAACTAGCCCATTACCTTAGGGAAAGGCCCAAATGACCAACAAAATATTTGAAAGTCTCCAGCACATGGATGGAGACAAAACCACGACAAAAGCCAAGGGTTACTCATGTATGCTGGCTGCTGGGAGTCTCCAGCACATGGCCAAGAAACAAACCCAAGGTAGATTGTTAGGTTGATTTTATATGCAAGTTTTATACCCCTTACACTTATTATTTAGTCATGATTTTATATTAAATTGGTGAGTTTTATGTGTCTTGTGTGAGTTTTTGTAGAAAAGAAGATTCGTGAATAAAGCAGGGAATTGGAAGCTTAAAGTAGAGAAACAAAAAGAATTACCGAGCGGAGTGTGAACTGATGGGCTGAAGCAAAGAATGGAACAATACATCATATAGGAAATTGGATCATTAAAGCAAGCCCAATAGAATTAGGCGGTGTAAGCATGCGGTGACGTATTCTTTTCCCAAAAGAATTGGGTTTGAGATTATGCAAGGCACGTGAATTAGGGAACAAAAGAAAAGAGAAAAGGGGACATAAAAGGAAAAGGAGAGGAGAGCCGCAAAGGAAGAAAGGAGGGTGTCAGACGGGGATTTTTCGAGAGCTCTACACCCAGCGCATGCACAGACTCAAACACGAAGATTGAGTTGAAGATTTATTCCATGTCATCGAATTTAACCATGTTTGTTATTAGTTTGATCATGAACTAAGTCCTCTTGCTGGGACTAGGGTGTACTCTTATCATGAACATCTAATTCTTGTTATTTTATATTAAATTCGGTCGTTGTCCATGTTGAGTAATTGTTATTGTGCTTTATCGATATCAAATAACTGGCCATTATTTGTGTGAAGAGCTAAATTGTGACTGACAGGTTGAGTTTAGTAGATTGCTTCTCATAACAATTACCATGAATTACATAAT